>VYZP01067467.1:0-16158 GCA_013400635.1 Hypocryptadius cinnamomeus
GCCATTGCAGGCCCTGTGCCTGCTACAGTCATCATCATCAACAAAGCATGCAGTTGATACAGAATATATTTTGGGTTTGGTATTTACCAATTAACCACATTTCTACTCTTGGACCAACCAGAAAATAGCAATGCTCTTGATTTGGATAACCCTCAGGCAGATTATATGGGTGCTTATTTTACCTAAATTTCTTGGTATTTTCAGTCAGGTAAAATAATGTAAAATTAATGAGAAGATTGAAAAATAAGCAATGCCCTCCTTGGGGTATAGAATGAACCATTGTAAATAACTTGATCAGATTGCTCCTAGAAATCTGCATTTTACATTCTCAAACAAAAAATTATTCATCTCATCCCCAGTGAAAAGCCTGAAATGTTGGAATCCAGGGGAACATTACATATGTGTGATGACAAGAAATCATGACAGCCATGACCAAGCTTCAGACATGCCTAAAAAAAGGCAGGAGGAAGAACACCTCAGTTCATACTATAAATCTATTTTTCTCTGTTTCTTTTTCTCAGTTTCATGTTTTGTTTTCTTTGTTTCCCTCTTCTCTCACCTCTGTATCTTACAGCTCCTTGCTGGCAAGGTGATTTCTAATCTAGATTTGATGACCTTCTTCGCCTCTAAAGCTGCTATAAAACACTTCACTGACATACTGATGATGCATGTGAGCTCAGAACTGGCTGCACTCATTCTTAAACAGAGGCATCACTCTCATTCCATTTTGTTACATTCATCCAGTGAATGAAAAGTGGCATATAATGTGCAATAATATTCAAGATAGAGAGTTTTTTCAGTGTTTGCCTTCAGCAGGATGGAGAACGGGCTTCTTGTACATCAACACCTACATTTGGGTTCACTAAATCTGTCTCAACCAGAAGCAGGGGGAGGCAGACTGTGGCAGGACCAGACTGCCTGCACACACATTTTAGAAGGAGTCTGTAAACACTGCAGGAGCAGGTTATCTTAGGCCAGCTCTCAGTAAAAAGCCATTCTGGGACTAAAACAGAAGGGCTACAAGTCCAAACATCCCAAGGGCTTGCTTGTCTTGTACAAAGGAAAAGTTGTTTTCATCCCTTCAGGAGTTTCTGCCCAATTTCTGCGAAAGCCATGCAGTCACAGCACTGTGTGCCTCTGGCCGTTTATGTTTCCTTGCTCTTGCTGATGTTAATTAACTATCCATGTACCCTAGGAACAAGAAAAGGAAGGATGTGCTTCGATTAGCATCTAGACTTGGAAGCGAAATTTAATTATAAAGCTATGATTTCATTAGTGAAATGCCTGCTAAAATCTAAACTCTTCTTAATCCCTGAAGGGTCAGTAATGCTTAAGCTTCCCTGAGATTTCAGCAGCTTTGTAAAGCCCTGCCCTGTTTAGGATGTGAATCACAGCCTCCCTTACTATCCTTGCAGAACATGCTCCCAGCTCCCAGCACAGCTGCATATCCCTCCTCACTGGGCTAAGCCTTACCCAGGGCAGCCGAACAAGCCACTGGAAGAAACGGAGAAGCTCAAATTACTTCGTAGGAGAAACAGAACAGCAAAAAAGACCCCCAAAGGCAGGTATTTTGCTTAAGTCACAAGTTGATCTATCAAATCAAGAACACCATTAAGATACTTCAACATTCTTATAATACAAGAGCATTATAGCAGAAAAAAGAAAATCAGTGTGTAATGCAGTTCATGAGCACCAAATCACCCATCTACCAGCACTAAAAAATGAACATGCAAGCCCTGCATGAAGGGCAGCAGACTCCAAGAGAAGCAATTGGTCATTCAAAAGGCTGAAAGGTTGACTCATTTGCAGTTCCTAATTTTTCTGATCTTTCATCTTTTCCCACAACCCCGGCCTCCCACCTGTGTTGTCCATCCTCCTTCACCACAACCCACTGTCAGCCAACCCCCAACCTGCCCTCCTAGAAGACCGCTGTGATCCCAAATCTTGCCCACCACCATGCCGACCACCTCTCTTTCTCTTCTTCTCAATGGGCCCTTGGAAAGGGGCAGTCACTCAGAGCTGCTCCTAAGGGCAATGATCAGCTCAACCTTAAAATCCCTACTCAGGTATGACAAGTCCCTGGGCATTTTTGTGCTAAAACAAACTGACATCTCCCTAGAAATCCCAAGAATTGCTGCTCCCTCCAGAGAGGGTACAGGGGATGGAATGTGAGGAGTCACAAGCAGGATAAAGTGCCCTCAGAAGACAAAATGGATCTTTTAGGAGCCACCCAGGAACTGCTTCTGCCTGGGAATACCACCAGGAGAAAAAAGCACAAGCTGCAGTGTGTCAGCAGGGCAGGTTCCTGGGCCCTGCACAGATGACTGCAGATGTAAGAACAGCATCTTTCTTTCAGGGGTCACGCCTCCAATCAGTTACTCCAATTACCATTCAACACTCACAGCTGACAGCACACCCCAGCTGGTGCCTGACCAGTGTCATACAGCAGGGAACAAGTTGAATTTCCTACCCATGGTAACCATTACCAGTTTGAATTTTGGATGTGAACCTTGATGCAAGATTCTTTTATTGCCTTCTTTTATTGCCTATTAGGCTAATACACAAGGAAAAGCCATTTAAAATTGCTGGAAAAAGAAGGTGGTTCAGAACACAATCAGCAAACCACTTCAGTAAACCCACAGTAAACTAAACAGATGCATTTGTTTCTTCAGGAAAAAGAGTTTCTTCTAATTAACATCTTAAAAAGCACAGGCTTGGCTTATCCCTTTAATCACAACTTCTCACAATTAATATAGCTATGCCATCTTTGTAAATAAGCCATTTCATTTATAATGCAAGAAGCACTTGTTACTCCCAGGCTTTTGTAATCCAACAAGTCTGACTGCATAATTTATTAACTCTTATGAAATGTCATACGCTGCTCTGTGATCCTCTGAATTTGCCATCACTTAAATGAAAAACAAAAGGCAGAAAGCAAATTTGCTGCTGGTTCTGCTGACAGAGCTCATGTCTTCTGTGTTTTTGTTACAGAAAGTTACCATGGCTATCGTGGGATATGATTCAGGGTGAATAAAAGTCCATTTACCACACAGTAAATCCCACAACCTCCTCACAGCTCCTGAACTTCTAAACTGGATATTTATTTTTCCAACAAAGCCATTGAAAATGATTAAACTGGTACTCTGAGGCCTAGACTGGGGTGAAGTCAAATCAAGTATTAGGCAGAAATAATTAAAAACCTGAAGACCAAGTTTGGTCAGCTTTCTGCAAATATAGGGTGAATATTTTCTGAATCTCCATTTATTCAGTTAGTTCAGTTTAATGACTAGTTTTATTCAAGCTGCAAACTCCACAAGAAATTTAAAAAGATATGAAACCAGGGAGGTTTTTTCCTATTTGTGAAAAAGAAGCGTGTGAGAATAAATGACTTCTTCAATTTCCAATTAATATTTCATGTTTCTAAGTTAATTTAAAATACAAAATGTGCTTAAATAAGCTTATCTGTGTGCATATTTATTATCCTTAAGGTAATTTAAACAACTTTAAATGGTTCTTCTTGGAAATGGTAGTTCCACACTTCTTATCGGAATCTTGAACATCTATGAATTCTAATTTCTATTTATTTTATTTATTTTAGTTTCTATTCCATTTACTTATTCTAATTTCTATCTATGAAAAATTGTAAATGTGGTTTGACAAGGATGATTAATTTTTTTAACAATCCAGTTTTAAAAAATAATCAAACACCACCTTTTACCATAATAAAAGCAAGAATGCAGTAAAAGCTCTCTATATGCTTCAGTAAATGGGCAAATACCTAACACATCCTCCTATTCATTTTTCTGGTAAGGCACTGTAATAAAGATGATATTTGCCAATGTGTGCTTGTGGACTGGTGACCAATAAGCATCATCATAAGGAATTAAATATGTACAAATCCAGACTATAAAATATTAATACATCACTTATGCCAAGATTTTCTTTTTACTGATTTAAATTGTAAAGTATTGAAAGTATTGTCATCATATCCAAACACTTTTAACTTAAATTACTCATTTAAAGTGCTCTGTCCTGTGAGTTATTCTGTCCATACTGAGAAGACTGGAAAAATCAGTGGAAGGTTAAGATAATGCAGATGCATTTTTCTTCTCTTTTTTTTTTTTTTATTCATATTTGTGTTACACTTAATCCTCATGTGCCCATTTTCCTCATGAAGTCCTTCCAAGGAACTCCCAGCTGATAGAAGGTGATGGGAGGCTGCTCACAGCATCAGAACTAGCAACTCAGAGCAGTCACAGAAGAGCCAGTGAGCAAGATGGAAACAGGTATAATTAAAATACTGTGCAACTCCACAGTCACCATGTTAAATCCCCTAAAAAAAAATCCAGAAAAATGTCAATGGCAAATTCCACTGGCACACTCAATTTTGGGGCATCACCAAAAAATCACTGATGTACAAAGTCCCCCCGCTCCAGTATTTCCCCTTTCAATACAATCTGTTTACCCTCTAGTCAGTTTTCTATCAATTCTCCAATTCTTCCATGAGCCCAAATCTTCACAAATACTTTCCCTAGTGGCAGTTTACAAAAGTCAAGGTGGACAACATCTGCTGTATTTTTCACCCTTGGGAAACCAGCTGTTTTCTCAGGACAGTAACAGATTGTTCTGACACAAGCTTTCTTTTAATACAGCTATGCTTTATTTTATATCATACCTCCAATATTTTTAACCTCACTACCTTAAAACAACTCTAAAATCTCAAATTTTTGAAGTGAAAGAAAACCAAGTGCCTGATTGCCAGATCCTGTGGTTTTCTTTCTTTTTTTCTCTTTAATCTGTGAATATTACAGACAGTGTCTTAGGGAGATACTGGAAGTTGCTCCATTTCGGTTCTGTGGCAGTGAACTTAGACAGAAGAGGAGGAAGCTGAGGACGGAAGTGAAACCAAAGGAACTGGAGCAGGAACAGCAGGAGATACTTGGCAAAGGTACAAAACTGGGATGCAGGGACACACAAAAATATGTTAGCCTGGAAAGTCATTGACAGCTTTTGGACAGTCTGGATGGCGATACCACTAGCAGGTCAGAGAGGAGGAGATGGGAACACAAGAAGCAGCCCAATAGGGTTCCTAGAAAGTTAAAACGTGGAACTGGAGAGGGACAAGAGGGAAGAGAGGGAGAGAGCCTCAGTCACAGGCAACAGAGATGGGCAGTGCCTCACAGGACAACTTTGGAGGCCAGTAAGACACTATGAGAGCCTCCTCAAAGGTTAATGGCCTACCCTTTTGGACCAGCAAAACCTGATTTTTTTTTTCTCATGACAACTCTAAAAACTATAGACTCTGTAATGTACTCAGCATTGACAACACTTGACGCTGTTGAGTCAGGGATGGAAAGAAAGGCTCCAGTCTTCAGGTGAATCAGAAGGCAAAATAATAACTTCTTTTATTAGCAAGAAGTTGCGAGCTTTATAGTCTCACTTGCTAAGTGGGACCGGATTGGTCTCAAAGTAGAGAACGTTTCACATTATTGGTGACTATGAATAGCACACTGTGGAGAACCGTAACTATAAACAATCGTTACAGAAAGACAGATAATAATTGTTTGAATTCTTTCATCTAAGATTCTCAGGCTCAGCTTGGGAGAAATTGTCTCTGTTCTTTCTTTGACTGAACTGAGAATATCCACAAACACTGAAGTCAAGACTGTCAGGTCAAGTCTTGTACCATTTATATAATGTATACACATCATAATTAGTCAGCTGAAAGATTGAGAGTTAGGGTATTCTTGTGCACAGATAATAGGTATTGCTGAGCTACCTGATGCTTAAAACATTTTCATAAAACCCAATCGGAAAAATCACATATGCTACTTAAATGTAAAGATTTTGGGCTTTTGTTCTTCAGAAAGCATTCATGTCCCTACCTTCCATGAAAATACATTCTCATCATTTTGAAGAAACAGAGGAAGACTAAGGTGTTATTAAGTTGTTATGGTACTGTAAGTTGATTAACTGGGAACTAGGAAAAGTCTAGAGCGAGTGAAGTGATAGTTCTTTGTTCTTATTCAAGGGATAGGAGTTTTAACCATATACACAAGCAATTTATTTTAAACTTATTTTTCTTAATAGATATTCATTTCAGGATTTCTGCAGCCTCTCTTTCCCCAGAGTGTTAGATGGTGCTTTTCAGAACAACAGCTGCAGCAAACCTAGTTAAAATAAAGAGCAGGCAGCACACAGATCCATACATATGCTTTGCAAGAAACAGGCAGCGTATCCAGATTTATATGTATGCCAGTCCCCTAGGATACCATAATTGTGTTTGTTCTTTTAATAACTTTAGGCTTCAGTGACCAGAATAAAAATTCTATGCTGAAGCTAATGCTTCATCCTTAGTTCATCTCACTACTCTGAATTATATAGTAAGCAGACTTAAATAAATGCTGGAGTCTGGCTCCTTCCTTACAGCAGACTCCAGCCACATACATAATAGGTTGCCTGATTAAATTCAGGGTCTCTCTCTTCAAATCTTACTTTGTTTTTACAAAACATTTGGCTCAGCCATTTCTTTCCGTGCACAGCTTTCTGAGCTCACCTTCCAGCATTTGGGGAATTGCAGTCTCCCGGATAGGAGCAGCACATCAAGCTTCCTGACTTGCAAGAGCAGTTGAGTTATTTAGACAATCTTGTTCTTCCTAATTATTATATCTACACTTTACATTTACAACCTCTTTCTACAAATGTACCCCAAATAACTGAGTTAGCTGAGCAGCTTATTAAGTAGGCATGGCCTTCCAGCAGCTGTTGTGACTACAGCATGCCAGTTGTAATCTAATGATTACACATGATTTTTTAATTCCTATAAGCAGGCTGCAGATTACCTTGTAATGAAAACAGACTTATAGATTACCAGCATCTATGAGGGGCATTGCAACAGAGGTCATAAGCAGCACAGGCTAATGGGACAGTGGTGGGCAGAAAGCCAAACCCCAGTCAGTCAGTGCTTAGTCCAGTGTGTCATACAACATAATGGCTAATAGTGAGCTGAACATGCCTAAATATACTTCCACTTTCAGTTTCTGACCACCTTGCAAGATTTTTGTTTTACATGATCTGACACTATCTTGAACCTCATTTGAGACCAGAGATAACTGCTTTAGGAAGGTCAGAAATTATAAAATTATAAAATGGTTTGGGTTGGAAGGAATTTTAAAAACAATCTAATTCCAGCCCCTGTACCATGGGTAGGGACACCCTTCCACTAGAGCAGGTTGTTTAGAGCCCCCTCCAACCAGGCCTTGAATACTTTCAGAGATGGGGCATCCACAGCTTCTCTGGGAAACCCGTGCCAGTGCCTCACCACCCAATTCTCACAAAATTCTTGGAGGCCTTGCTTGGAGGCAAGACTACTTGTCTTTGCTACACATTAAATACATGGCTATTTTTTGCCCTCAATAACTCAAAACCAGTTTCACAATAAAATTCTGAGCTTGGTTGTTGATAATGTTGGTGGAAAAAGAATATTGATAGGGACCCTGCATCAGTTCCCTGACCAGCACTTTATGATGAACCTTTTTTCTTCATTATTACCCATCTCACTGTCCTCCTAAGGACAATAATGCCCCTTTGTTTCTGTATCTCCTCTATCCTTACTTAGCTTTCTTCTGTGGCTCTGCTGGGTGCCACTTTCCAAACACCTCTATTAAAATATTTTCCTTTCTTCCTCTCCATTCTGATTGATGGGAGTCACCCAACATGATTTGATCCAGTGTCAAAACTGTCTTTCTAGAACAGCCTTAAATCCCATGTCTCTGTTATTCCCAGTAAGGTCTCTGCCATTATTCCCAGTAATAATGGTGTAAGCTGTATTAAAGTCAGCTGTATTAAAAGAAAGGTTGTGCCCTCCCTGAGGGCACTGACTGGCCTCATCTGGTAACCCCACTCACACCTTCTGCCCATGGCCAGGAGCTCTAGGTAGCTCAGCCTTGGGCTCCCAGACCATGTCTGGGCTCTGCTGTAGCTGTGCCTGTCTCCAGTCCCATCTTCTGGGTGAACCTTGGACCAATGCTGGACCCATCAGCACATTCTCCTGCTCTGACCGGGTTCACGCCCTCGCTGCTTCTGGGGCTGTTTCTGGACCACATCATCAGCCCCCAGCTCTGCTGAGGCCCTGTCGGACTGTGCCCTGGTCAGTGAAAACACAGCCCCAATTCCCTTCACTGTTTTCCTTTCTTTTCCTTCTGAAAATCAAGCCCCTCAGCCTGTCCTTCCTCAACATATGTCCCTATTCTCCATTTTTTCTGTGTCCTAATTTTCTTCCATATTTTCCCCAGGATATCGTTTTGGCTGCTTTGTTTCTTCTCAAGCTTGAATTTAGCTTTTTATGACACCTTCCTATTTCCCCATTTTTCCCCTTTCAAGTCCAGTTGTCTTTTAAATCCCACCTCAAACCTCCATGTAATTCATTTATTCTTGCCAGACCAAGCTGCTTTCCCCTTTGAGGAATGTTCTCCATGAGGTCTTTGAGTTTTGGCAATAAAATCCACAGACAAGAAAGCATCTTTCCACACTTGGTAGTCTCAGACATAGTCTCCCCTAACCTTGGACTGAAAATGTTAATCTTTTAACTATTTGCTCCTGGAAAAAGCCACCTTTTTCACATGTCATTAATTTTCTGTGAATATGTTGCTGTACCTATAGACAGAGAGCCTTTTATTGATCTGAGCTGGCTTATTGTTAAGAAATACTTGCCCCTGGGATGAAAAGAATCTCTCTGCTCCTGATTTCTGACTCAAGCCACTTGGCAGCCCATCTGCTGCTCACCAAAGACATATCAATTGCCACACATTGGGCAGGAGTGACCTCCACAGTTAGTTGCAAGTTGTTTCACTGAGATATCACACATGGCTTCACCTAAAGTTCTCTCCCACTCACAGAGCAGGCCTGTCCTCCAAGCATTTAGACCTTCTGCTATCATAAAATGCAGCATCTTGTGCCTGATCAGCAACCTGCTGAAACTAGGCATGGATATGGGAATGATAACCCTGTATTGTTTTTATTTTTCACTATCTTAGTGGAGAACCTGTATAGACATATGTCCTCGTGCATTTTAAAACTCAGCGTATTTCCTATGTCATAGATACAATTTTACACACCACATACACAAGTCTATCTGGAAACTGAGTGAAGACTGAGACTAAATAACTGTATCTCATGGAAAAATTGAGGAAACTGCTACTTCACAAAGTTTCTTTATGCAATCCTGGCTGAAACATCTCATCTTTCTCTCAGGAGGCAAGGGATGCTCTCTCAGCCTTATTAGCTGCTGTACATGGTATGGAAAAAATACAAAAACAGATACTACAAACTGGAATGAGTTCAGCTTTTATTTTTTTTTCTATAATTCATTTAATCAATAATCATGTAAACTTAATCTGGTGCCAAAAACCCACACGGTTACATTTACTTTTGAAACCCAGCGTACCCAAATGAGGGAGGAAATTGCTTTTGTGTGATTTATAATGGCAATGAAGAGTTATATTCTTTTTGGTAATGACATTGTGTGATGCATTTTCTCTTTGGGGAGAAACCTTAAAACACTTCAGAACCTATCTCATCTACCATTACAAACTCCAGCAAAACTGTGAAATCCTCACAGGAATCACGACTGTATAAAAATCCAGTTATAACTCACAAACTTCTCTGTACTTTGGCTGTGGTTTTTTTTTTTTTGTTGTAGATTATTTTATGAAAAATTTGCCAGTTTTATAACCCATTGGGCCATTTAAAGGTCTTTAGCTGTGTATTATGGCTGCTATGTTTGTGGCAGCTTTTAGAGCAAAAGGGGAGAGGCAGAACACCACAAGGAGGGAGCGCAGCTTGCTCATGACCTACAGAAAATGAATGAACTGGACAGCACAAACTCCCGGTGTGCAAATGGGAAGAGCACTACTTAAAACCAGTCCTTGCTTTGGCAGGTGGGAGGGTCAGTGCCATTTCTAGGGCTGGCAGAGGCTGCCTGGAGCTGGTGTCTGTCCCATCCTCTTTGCACAGGTAATGTGTGGCAGCTGAGCTGCAGCAACAGCCACTGCACTCTCTTTGGCCATGAGACAAAATGTTTCGGCTTCAACTTCCTGCAGCCACACTATTTACCAGATGGATTCCTAACAAACAGCACAACCCAACTGCTGAATTATTTTACATATGCTTGAAAGACCTGAGAGGAAAATAAACATAAAACAAATTACTAATGGGAATTGAGTGATGCATTTTTGAGCACAACAGACCTCATCATTATTTCAAAAAACCTCTGTGCATTACTATTCTATTTAAAAAAAGTTAAAAATCTGAGTAGTTTCCCACTCTAAGTGAGATAATGGGTGTCATTTTCACTCAGTAGAAATATGAGTCCTGTTCCCATCTGAGCACCCGTTCATTAGCAATGGTGTACGAATGTGTTAAAACTCATATCGTGCAGCAAATATGCTTCAGCTTTGCCTGCAAGAAATTCCCTTTTCCCTCTTCACTATGAATCTACATTGCTGCTTCTGTACTACAGCTATTATTGTTATCATTATTATTATTACGACTTTTGGTTTGGGCTTTCAATATTAGGAGGTGCTCTGCTTTTTTCAGCTTTTCTTTTTAAAAACCAACAAAATCCAAACGAAATTAATGCAGCCACAAGAGGGAGCATCTGATGTCTTTGTAGAGAAGGAAAAGCTATTGACAGTGACAGAGAAATTAATGAAAATAATTACAGTTGAGAAACTAAACTTCAAGAAGCAGTGACTTTGCCTTAAGACCAAATTCTATTTCAGTGTAAGGTTCTGTGCAAAGATGCAATTTATGGCGTAACTGCCTCCTTTCAATATGGAAAGTATTGAGAGGAAGGACAAAAATCTGACTGGCATGAGAACAACCTTGATGAACAGTTGCTTAATGTAAAAATGCAGCAACTCTTCAGCCACAGTGAGTAGCAGAAGCAATTCAGGCTACTCAAGAGAGCCAGCCTTTGCAAGCAGATATTAATATATAAATACAGGAGGGTAGTAGAATAGTACCAAATTTTCATTATCTAGACATAAACTTTTTTAATGGATTTTGCAAAAGAAAACATGCAGCTTCTTTCCTCTGTGTGAAGTCTGTGTGAACACAAGTTTTATATATGTCACGGCTGCCTTGGTGAGAAGGGGGATGAAACCATAGCTCTCCAGAAAAGACAGCAGAGCTTTCTCAGACCTCTCAACAACTTGCATAACCCTATCATGTTCCCTAGACAGCTGACCTTCAAAATGTCATAAAAATAGCTAATATCAAAAATACACTTCTACAGAGTAGCATCTGGGCTTTATATCCTATTCCTGCCATGGGTCTTCAGAAGAAATCTGCCTTAAAGCATATTTTGCTTAAAGGATAAAAAAAGGATACAGTAAGTTTGCAACCAGTATCTTCAACAGTACATTTAGTGGAATATTCATCACTTGTTCTAGTCCCTGAACTACTTATGAATTGCTTATGCCATTTTTTAGAAGATACCACATAAAGATTTTTTATGTTGGTATTTCTTAACTATCATCCTTCTAACCAAGAACTTTCGCAGAGGGGCTTTACTTCGCAATTACAAAAACTCACATTTTAGTTTACTTGGTCTGGAACTGTGACACTTCCCCTTCTCTTCCTACTAATGGAGGAAAATACTGCCAGGGAAATATCAGACTGATTTCTCTGGTGTATGGTACTTACCATACTCCCTCAAGATGCTTCTCATGCATGCTAAGGGACTCAGTTCTGGGCTTTCCTTTCCCGTAACTGACACAAATATGCTGCTGGAACCCACACCAGTAGCACTCGTCAGTTGAAGCTTTCATTCTCATATCCAAAATAACTTGGCACAGGCAACCCAAGGAGGAACACAGTGGGCACACTTAGGTATTTAAAAAATCTTGTCCTAATATTTCCCAGAATCTGAAGCTATTAAGTCAGAGATAAAACAAGAATGGAATATTTCATTTAAATGCTTCAGTACAAAGTTACAAGGCACTGAAAACAAGGATTCCAACTGAAGCAGCTTTAGCTACAAGCCTTGCTGCCAACTCCACCTTCCCCAACACAGCACAACCCCTCTTGAGTACGCATCTGTTCATCACACCTAATATAATCTCAGTTATATAAGCAGCTCCAGCACAAGGCACTTGATAAAAACGCTGATGTCATGGTGATTTTTAAAAAGAACATTTCTATTAACATTCAGCCTTCCCAGCTGGCTGACTGCAGACCATTTCCCAAGATGTTCCAGTTCTTCCCTGCAGAGCTTTCTCATGTATCTTAATAATAACTCATAACATTTCTATTGCACCTTTTACTTTGATTCCCACTGACATATTCAGCTGTGACTTTCAGAGCAGCAGTAATACTGCTGTAGCTTTGACTGCCTCCAGGATACATCAAGGCAACATTTGTCAGGAAAAGAAATATATTTTACTAGATCAATTAAGATAATTATAAAGAACAGACAATCTCGCAGTCACACAAGGCCTTCCTCACAAAGTCTGCTGTATTGTCTCTCCTGCAGTTATGAACTAGAAAATGTCTGCTTAATGGTGTGCTGGCCAGAAGATTGAATTGATTGGGAATATAACCTAACCTCATTACAGGAGTTTTAAGTTTGCAAAGATTTCGTAGTTTGAACCAGGGCTAAATCTAATCAAACTAGAAACATATTTTCAAAAGCACTTTTCCTCTCCCTTTCATCATTACACTCTTCACTGACCTCTTTCACCTTTTCATATACGTGTGGATTAGTGAGTAACTATTTACATTTTATGCTGAAAATTAAGAGGCCAAGAAATGTATGCCAGAACAAAAAAGAGAATGTAGTAAAGCAATCAAGGAGAAAATGAGGTAAAATCACTTTGCAGATCTGTTCCTAGCATTTTCCCTCCCCAGTTTCAGGAACGAGTACAACAAGCAATCACATGCTACCATAAATTAGCCTACCTCTAATAGCATACACACAAGGCCAAAAAACAGTGAGCAAACATCACTGAATATAATCTAAAAAGCATAAAAATTACTTTCCTTTTGGCATGGATGTAAGATGCTATGAAGTAGAATAACAGAACCCTTAGTAGAGGGTGATTGCAAATTTCTCCCATTGCCCCAGCAGCACGCTCTGATCCCAAAGGAGTTAAATTCTACAATCAAGCACAGTTCAACTTCCACAATCTCATCCAAAACTGGCACCTCTGGTGAGATCGTGAAAGGTCATGAGGAGACCATGAGGGACACAGATATCTGAGCAACCAGAAAATACATTTTACATGTATTGTGTGAGTTCATTTAATTATCTACTTAAATGGCAGGAATCTCTTGTCACTGTTGAACCAAGGTCACTGAATCATGAGCTTAAAGTATTCTTAATCCCTCTGTCCAGATTCAAGGTTTCAAGGCCATTGTGGCTTTTATGTAACCAACTATGAAATGCTGAAATGAAAAACTTTCAGAATCAGACATGGGAAGAAATGACTCAAAATGCACGTATGGCTGTGAAATCAGTCACTCTGCAACTTCTGAAAATCTTTATTTCTGTGTGGTATGCGCTTGCCATATTTGAGAGATGCTTGATATAATCTGTGCAATGGAGAATTACATCTAGGCCTGGTTGCTAGACAACACCTAACTGTAATAGCCAGCATATTCCAATGAGAGCCAGCTCAGTTGACCTTCTGCATCTTGTTTTACCCAAGCCGGGAACACTCCTGCTATGCCATCTGTTCCTACCACGGAGCAGCAACACAAGGACACCGAAGAAGATGAGCTGTGCTTTGGCAGTGTGGTCCTACTTGAGCCAAGGCAGCATACAGTCATGTTGTGTGCTCATCAAGCCACCAGTGCAATGAACTTCCTAATTTCAGCTAAGGATGCTAGCCAGGCTATGCTAAAAACAACTACGTCACTCATAACAGCAATAACAAGGATGGTAACAGTAACAGCAAACCACAATAGCACTGCCGTGCCTAATGTCTTTATAGTTTTAATTTTCTGTCATTCCCTTCACTTACATTGCACTATAGATCTTTAACTCTGTATTGAAAGGGTTGCTAAATTGTTATATCCTGAGCAAGTGCTCCATTTATCTGGACTAAAGCTAAAAGAGATATGAAAGGGGAAAAAGGGAAGTTACATGTGGCCAAATTTAAGTATTTCTTAGGCCACATTTCCAGGCTGGAATTAGCCAGGTTCTGGAACATAAGCAAAAATGTCCTCATGTGTGTACACAAACCTTGATGGATGCCCTTAAAATTCCAAATAGCAAGTCTGAGATCTTCATCTGCTTCTTTATGTTGTGAGTACACCACAGCCTTGTCACATAAGTCCATGTACTTTGGACACAACCTGCACATTATATTGACCCATACCATAACTTTACAATGTCTGCATAATGGAGTGTGTCTCCCACACTTCCTGTTTCCCTGACAGGGCTGATGGACAAGTCTGACAGAGAGGCTTCCTCCATGTGTGTTGATATGTGGTATACCACAGAACAGTAGAACTGCTAAGGCTGGAAGGGGCCTTCTGACCTAGTCCACAGCCCCACCTCAATCAGAAGCAGCTAGAGCGGGCTGCTTAGGACTGTGTCAGTAAGGCTTTGAAAATCTCCTCAGCTGGAGAATCCATCACCTCTCTGGGAAACCAGTGCTTGGTCACCCTCACAATGAAAAACTATTTCCAGATGTTCAGAGGAAACCACCTGTGTTTCAGTTGGTGCCTTTTACCTCCTCTGTTGACACTGGGCACCACTGAAAGTCTGACTCTGTCTTCTCTGTCCTCCCCATTCAGGTTATTTTTACACATCAGTAAGAGCTTCCCTGAGCTTTCTCTCCTCCAGGCTGGACAGTCTCAGCTCTCCTGACCTCTCCTCACATGAAACAAGCTCCAAGCTTCTCTCTTCCCAGTGCAGCCCAGGATGCTGTTGGCTGCCTTTGCTGCAAGGGCACACTGCTGGCTCATGGTCACCTTCTTGTCCACCAGGACCCCAAGCTCCCTCTCCCCCAAGCTGCTTTTTATCTGCCCAGCCCCAGACTGACTAATAAGCTTTGTAAGTGTCTGAAAATGAACTCCCCTTTAAAATGTGTGCCTACATAACACCAGACTTGGATGTTGATGCACAAATGGCAAAGAAAAAAGAGATCCTTTAGACTAGAGCAGGCAGTGGAATTTGTTACAGTCAAGTGTGAAGTGTTGATGAGTCAAACATGAGACTTAAAGTGGAGTGCTCAGCTTGCAGCTACCCTGACTTAAAACATTCCTCTCAGACATTCACACAGGACCAGAACAGACAGTCATAGTCTTCTGCTTTGAAAACATCTCTCTGGTGTAGTTTGATAAGATTTCACTGTCTCCTGCACAGCAAAAGAAGATAAAATACCCATGTACACCAGTCTTATGCCTCCTATGAAACACAACTCATCTTCAACCTTCTACATCTGTCATTTCAAACACAGAGATGAAACTTTCACTGGGCTATCTCAACTCTCAGGTCTTTCCAAGGGAAAAGAGAATCCTTGAAAAGGAAAATACTCTAAAGAATTTGTTACATTGTGAAGATTGTTTCCAATCAAAGGCAAGTGGTCAGTAGCCTGTTGCAGTCTGAAGTGTCATCTGGATTCTTAATTCAATAATCACATGGCTCCCGTAACTATAAAACCTCTTTCCACAGTTAAAGGCTTCTTCCATGACTTGAAGACATAGCCAAAGCACACTACATCTGTCTCTGGATCAACTCTGGATCTACTACACTATCCCACTGTACACGGCGGCAGATGGAAGCTACCAAGTTCATAACTAAGGGAAGGAAGAACACATTCCCAATGACCCAGTATGCCAGAAGCCAAAATCAAATTTATCTTCCAAATCACACAGTGAGAAGGCTACACCCTCTCCTGGTGCAACCAAGATCAAGATTCCAAAGACAAGACCTGCAATACAACAGATGCAGTGAAAGAGGCTGGCAGAATTCCACCTTTTCTGCTGAGATCTCACCTATAGAATATGATTGTGATCTCAAAACTTACTCTTACCAGAATGAAGCAAAAGGCTCAGGTCACAATAACTCACAATTCTATAGGAATTTTCTCCGTGAGAATAAATGGAAAAAGCACCAATAAAAATTTTGCCACATTGCACTCTTGCTTA
>VYZP01067474.1:0-20183 GCA_013400635.1 Hypocryptadius cinnamomeus
CCATCACCTGCCCGGGCTGGCGGCGGGGCGGGGGGGCCGGTTCCGCCGCTCCGCCCCTCCCCGCCCTCAGCCCCGGCTGCGCTCACCGCCCTCTCCCCTCCGCAGAGGCCGCCCCCGAGCGAGGGAAGCATGTTCCGGCTGATGAGGGATGGCGAGCCCGAGGACCCCATGTTTGCCATGTGAGTCGGGGTGGGCATCCTGCGGGGGGGATCGGCGGCAGGGAGCGAGGGAAGGAGGGCGGGCTGCGGCACGGATCGTCCCCGGGGGAGTGTGCGCTGCCCCCGCGTCCCACCAGGCGGGCAGAGGCCGGGCGGGCCCGGGGAGCGCCGCGGCAGCGCGGCTGTCTGGGCACAAACACGGACACCCTCCGGAGGGGCAGCGCGGCGAGTAGCAGGGGTCGCGTCGGTCTCGTTTCTGCGATATTGGAGCGTGGTCTTGGAGGAAAGCGTAATAAAGTAGGCCAAAAGGCATCGCAGCTGTCTGGAGAGGAAGAGAGGGCTGGAATAATAACTAATCTTTTTCTTTGCGCAAGGATTTTTTTTTTTTTTCGTTATGCAAAGTGGGGTTGCAGTTGAGATAGATAAAATCTGCTGCTCTGTCCAGTGTTTGTTGCTGTTCTGCACAGGAAGTCATTAATGGAGCTGGAGAAGGCTGCTGAAGCAGTTGTCAAGTTGTGAGGAACAAAGTAAAGAGAAAACAACGAGTAGTTTTGAAACACGAGTATTGAAATCTAACAAAGGTCCCAAGAACTCTTCCTGGGATTCCTTTCACTGAATGTTTTTGTTTCCATCCTCAGTACAGAAATTGGATGCTATTGATAAATTTTGGCAGTGACACTAAGTTGGCAGCCCTTGCCAAAGTGGATAAGGAATAGACTGTAATACACGAAGAATTTGATTATGTTAAACAAGACACTACTAGAAATTTGGTGAAATTTATGTATGTAGAAGAATAGTCAATCTTTTGCTTATGAAATCAATAGTAAGCCAGAATTTTATCAGCTGTGAGCAAATTAGCAGGAAAGGAGACCTTGATGTCCCAGTTAGTCACCGAATGACAGTGTGTTCTCATTAACATGGCAGGTATGAGTCTAGCTTTTATTATGGGAAGCATTTCCAGTAGAGACAGAAAAGTATTGGTTTTAAGTATTTAAGTAGTGCGTACTTCTGTCATCTCAGGAATAATCTGTGCTGTAGAGGTCATTAAAGCTCAAGAGGGATAATTGCAGGCTACAAGATGTGCAGGAAAAAAGCTATGGTATTTCCCAGAAGTTTCTTATTGTGGCCACCCTATTCTGTGACTCTTTATCCTTACCCTCCTTTTCCTCCTCGTGCTTCACCAACCTGTGTGAGTGCATGCAGCCCTCAAAGTGGAGGCTGCAAAAGTAGGGAAAACCAGTTGGGGATCCCAGTTATTGTTCCCTTTCTCCCTCAAGTCTGGAAAAACTGTATGTGGTCTCAACCCCTGGGGAGCAGAGGGGTGTCAAGCCATCCAGTCCATTCTGGAGGTTCCAGTCTTGCATTTCACTGTTTGTGTCTGTGTACATGGAGGGGTGAGAGGACGATATGCAGGATCTCCTGCTCCCTGGTGCCATTAAGTGTAGCCCTCACTTTGCAGCCAGGAAGGTCTTCGTGCACCTCCCTACAAAAGGTGTTAGAGCGGTGAGGTTCTGGAGTGGCCTTGGCCATACTCTGCTCCAGAGCAGTATTGAAGCAGAACACCAACCTACTTCTGAGCAGACAGAAATTAGTACCTGAGAGGGCTTCTGTGGCATGAAACCTTCTACCACAAGAAATGTGATGGGATCCAGAGGTCCCTTCCAGCCCCAGGAATCACCATCGGCAGCACAGACGTCTCACGATTCTGAATTTTCAGCTTGGGAAGGAGTGTACAGTTGTGTAAGAATAACTCAGAGCTGGGAGGAGCGGATTACATGGGGCTTTGTCCTCACCATTGTTCTCTGCACCTCTCCAAAAGGGATCCTTTTGCCATCCACCGGCAGCACATGAACCGCATGCTGTCCGGCAGTTTCGGCTTCGGGCCGCTCCTCGGCATCACGGATGGGACCACACCTGGGGCGCGCCAGGCTGGCCGCAGGATGCAGGTAACACAGGGGCTCAGTACGGGCCAGGATTTCTCAAACTGATCTGTCAGTTTCTGTCTCCCACCCTTCCTGCGTTGGGCACCCCCCTCTCCTCCACACAGGTGGTGGGTGCAGAGTAAATCTCTTAGGCAGTGGTGTTCTCGTCCTTCTCTTTATTCTACCTGTATTAAGGTGTTGAGTGCAACTGTGTTCTGGGTTGGACGGGAGGAAGGGAATAAATATGTGTTTTTTATCAAGGATGTGAATTCATACAATGGGGGGAAATTTAAGAGCATCACCTCCTGTCTGGTTCATTAGGGGTGCTATGGCTTGGACCCCCAGGAGTCTGTGGGGCGCTTTCTTGATCTGTTTGTAGAGCCTGAGTGTTCCCAGTTCTGTTTCTGAGAAGGATTAGTGTGTCCTGATGAGGATCTAGTGTTTGGCTGATGCAAAGTCATTCTCTGTTCTGTTTTTCTGTTCTCCTGGCAGGCAGGAGCTGTTTCACCCTTTGGGATGCTCGGCATGGTAAGTTTTCTGTTTTTCTGGGTCAGATTAGAGGCTTTCCAAGTAGTGGCTCCATACTGAGATTCATCAGCACTGTGTGCAACCAGTGCTGAAATGTAGCCATCTGTGAACGTGACTGGCTATCCTACCAGGTAGGGAGGATGGGAATGTCTGAGGAGACCAGGATGAGCTTTAGATTTATAGTAAATGGAATAGGGAAGAAGGTATTGAACTGAAACTGGAAGCATCTGGTTTCTCCTGGACCTCTCATTGAGTTGTTTTATGACTTCAGGCCTTTACCTTGTTTCCCCTCTAATGTTTTAATCCTGTCTGTGAGCTGTTTTTGAAGAGAGAGTCTTAACTCTGTGTGTATGGGGAGGTTGTATTTGCACCTTGACCAGGGAAAAGTCATAAAGCTGTTATAGCACAATATTTCATGGGAATTGGGACAGTTAATATCTGGGAAGAGCAGGTAGTCCCTTAATAACCTCATATGTCTGAAAAGAAGCTGCGGATGTGGAGGTAATGGAGGAGCTGTGAGGACGCGAGGAAAGGACTTGGCCATCAGTAGGCAGAGGGATTATTGCACCTCCTTTGCCAGTGGTGGAGGCTGGAAAGCCAGCAGAATACTTCAGGTAAACAGGGCTGGAATGAGAATGGCTGTGTGTACGTGAGAACACCGCGCTCGGAGCGTGCTGATCTCCGTCTTCCGCCGAAATAACACAGTGGAAATAGGTTATTCCAGATCCAGCAACTTTAGCTGTCTTGCTCTGCAGAATTGCCTCAATGAAAGAGACTCCAGCATCCTGGAATTTTTGTAGCTCAGAGCAGGATTAATAAGACTACAAACACATAGACTTCAAAGCATAACAACATTGTGTGTGAGTACTGCTCTGCTGGAAATGAGAACAAGAGGCTACTCGAGGAAACAAAAAAAAAAGAAATCAGCAAGTTTGAACTGACATTGTAATTTTGTTTACATATTGCACAATTAACCTGTGAGACCTGCTGGCCCAGGGTGTTACTGCAGCATTCAGGTTTACAGGATGGAAAAGGCAGGTGTTTGTAGGTGAAAATAAGCAAATTTGTTATTGTGCTAGAAAGAAAACAATCTGTGGAAATTTTCTTAAGATCACTGTTAGTGCACATGCTGAGATTTCTTCTAACTTTGCTGAGTTCCCAAGCTCACAAACCCCAGTGCATCGGCAGTTGGATCCAAACGAAAAGAACAGCCCAGCCTTTGCCAGAACATTGGGCAATGCAACCTGAGAGAATGGAGAGAACAGCAACCCCAAATTCTGTTTTGGTTTTCTTTTTCTGCACTGCTGAAAGAACATGAGAAAAAAAATCAAGGTTCTTCTTCTTAGGCAGCAGGTTTTTTTGCAGATAGTTTGTTGTTCTGTCCTCATGTCTCTTCCCAGACTGACTACTCTTGTGTTCTCTTTTCCTTTTTATCAGGCAGGTGGCTTTATAGATATGTTTGGGATGATGAACGACATGATTGGAAACATGGTAAGAGCCCTCCATGAACCGTTCTGTATGGAGGGGAGTGCTGAGGGTGCTTCTGCCGTCCCTCTAATGTCTCTTACCTTGCTGTGCTGCTTGGGATGGACTGAGCCACACCTGCCAAGGTGGCAGAGGCTGTAGGCTTTGCTTCATCACTGGGAGTCAGTGACAGAGCTTGTTCCTGAGTGCAGGGAGAGGAGAGGGGTGAGGAAGGAAATGTGTGGGTGGACATGTTTAGCAAGAAATAAGTATTAATTTAACAGGAGGGTGTATTCTCCAGAAAAAGGGACCCATGGGGATTATATTCATCCTATTGTAACTTCTTACTTCATTGTAGAGAGGGAATTAAATGCCATGTCTTCTTCCCTCCCATCCCTTCTTTTCCCCATTCCTTCTTGCAGGAACATATGACAACTGGTGCTAACTGCCAGACATTTACCTCCTCAACTGTCATCTCTTACTCCAACCTGGGTGATGGGCCCAAGGTCTATCAGGAGACCTCAGAGATGCGTTCGGCACCTGGCGGGGTAAGGAGGAGGCTGCTGGCTTTGCCATGACAGGGTGGGCTTCATTTGGTGGCTTTGTGGGTGGCCACCTACAGCACTTTGGCTTCGCAGTCAGCTGCAGTTCGAGGAGCACATTGTGCTCTTGTGACTCACTGAACCGTGCCAAGGGCCCCTGGGAGGAAATGGGAAGAGCTGGCAGTGGGGAATCCATTCTTCCCTCTTCCCAACATTGCGTCTGACATCCTGGGAGTGGTGGCAGTGCAAAATGGCCGAAATACTGGAGGCAGGAATCAGGGTGCCTTAGGGGGCTGGGAGAAGGAATGAAAATGTTGGTTCCATGTGGGAATCTGCCCCCAGATCCGTGAGACAAGACGAACCGTCAGGGACTCGGACAGTGGCTTGGAACAGATGTCGATTGGACACCACATCAGGGAGAGGGCCCACATCATGCAGCGGTCCCGGAACCATCGCACAGGTGACCAGGAGGAGAGGCAGGACTACATCAACATGGATGAAAGTGAGTAGTGCCCGGCTCCTCCTCCCAGCAGCGCCAGGTGCTGCTTCCCCAGCTGAGCTGGTTGTCTCCCTGCGCAGGCGACGCAGCCGCGTTTGACGACGAGTGGCGGCGAGAGACGTCCCGGTTCCGGCCGCAGCGGGGCCTGGATTACCGGCGCCACGAGGGCAGCGGTGGCCGCCGGGCCGAAGGGACTCGTCTCGCCATCCAGGGCCCTGAGGATTCTCCCTCCAGACAGTCCCGCCGGTACGACTGGTGAACTCGGAGCAGACCTTGTGGGGGGTGCGGCGTGGCCACCCCCAAACCTGCCTACACGCTCTTGTAAGTCTTAACAAGCTCCTTCCTTGTCTTCCGCTGTGTGGTTGCCTCTTACAGCCATAGGGTTATTTTTTTTCTTTGCGCTAATCTTATGTTATTTTGAAGTTTTGGTTGCAAAGGGATTTTCCTGCTTTGAGAGAGCAGGGGAAGGTGTGAATTTGGAGAAGATGCTGTGCTGAACGGGAAGATGGAAGCTGTTTAAGTTGGCTTTGTCATGAACAAAAGACCTGTGGTGTCAGCCCTAACTGATGGCTGAAATAGTATGGTGTGATGTAGGATTGCAATCTGTGGAGTGTTTATATTGTCATTGTGTGGAACTTAGAGACCATTTGCTGTCCGTCCAGTTTGAAATATAAGTAAGTGCTGGTGTCTGCTCTCCTGTGCTTTGGATAGGGCTCACCAGGATGTGATCTAGTGCTTGAAAAGGCACATTTTCCCCTTTTTTGATGTCTAGACATCGGGTTTAAACATGTCTTTATCTGTCTTCTGCTTTCTAAGCACTACTTATTCTTTTTATGTCTTCTCTTTCCTTTCCTCCCAGGTACAGACAGTGAAACTCTGAAGCCCCTTCAAAGCACCACTTGGACCCTCCTCAAATTTAGTATTAACCTCCCTCCCACTTAAGAATTGAAACAAAGCAACTAATCTTCTGCATTGCTCTATTTCACCCCATTTGGGTGCTGCAGTGGGACATGGGGAATCTCACTGATGTGCAAGGAACACATTAATTGCCCATTCCCTCTCTGCTGTCCCTTTGGCTCTTTCTTTCTGCCAGTAGTGCTGGGCATGAGGAGCTGCCACCTTGCCTCTTCCATCCTTTCCACTCTTTCTGTGCTGGGTTGGGCTGGTTCTGAAGTTTGTGTTTAGTCCCCTGTGAAAGGAATATGAGGGAATTCTGCTAGAGCCCCCTGTCAGTCCCCTTGCCGGGACAGAGGCTTTGATTCCCCTGCTGCTCCTTGGTGCATCTGTGGAGAAGCAGAAGGACATGTGTGTTGGAGAAGGGAGGAGCAGAACAAAAGCTGGATCAGCCTGTGGGCCCCCTGACCCCTCTTCAGTCAGCTCCCCCACTTTTTTAATTTGTGAAACTTGTAACTAGATGTTTACTGAATAAAGAAACAAACTGTAAAGAATTGGTGGATCAGTCTTTACCTTCAGCTGACCTAATTGTGCTTGCTGTGGAATTAAGTAACCTCTTTCACATCCTTGGAAAATTGCTGAGGAGAAACTTGGTGTGAAATTCTCAGGCTTTGTTTTCTTACAGAAGATAGCCTAACAGCCTTCCCATGTAGTCACAGCGTGAGATGATGCTCAACATGGAAATTGTGAAAGAAGACCCAAGAACTCACCATTTGCAAAAAATGCCCTTTAATTGCTGTAGTTTTGCTGTGCACTCAAGGGAAATTGGTTGGTCCTTCTTGCTGCCTGGTCATCTGTGCAGCCCTGAATTGGGCCTTTGGGGGTTCCTGCACAGACAGGGAATATTTCCATTATTTTCTTATTATATCACTGCAGCCATGGCTGACGTTATGAATGACCTTTCCTTAACTTCTTTGGGATTAGGTGAAAATTGAGAGGCATTAGGAATATAGGACCAGGGAAGATCTCCTGGGTTCTTGGCCAGTTTTGTGCTCTGGCACACACTCTTACACAAACCTTTTCATCAGTTTATTTGGAACAGAAGGCAGGAAATAATTAATGACTTACACTTGGAAGTGGTGTGCTGGGATCTTGCGGCGTATCCCTCTGTTGTACATGTGGGCACTAACAGAGGCACACCTTGCTGGGGACTGACTGTCCTGCCCTGAGACCAGGATGCAGCATCCACCCTCTGGAAGCTCAGGGCAGAGTTTGCATGTGTTCCACCCTTCAAGGAAGTGCAGAACAGAGCCGTGGCTGGAGCCCACTTTCTCGTGCTGTTTCATCCCATGGCAAACCCCAGTAGGAGTCATTGAATAGTTTGGTTTGGAAGGGACTTCAAAGACAGCAGCCTTCTGTTCCTGGCAGTGGAGTGACTTTCTGGAGGTGTCATAGGCAAGGCAAGCCCTGAAGGGAGCAAGGCTGAAGGAGGAGCTACACAGAAAAAAAGCAGGGCTTGGGAGAGGTTTCGTGGAAATCATCTTGGGGTTGCCAGACTGTGAAAGAAGGGACTGCAAGAACAGCAGCCCTCATCTCTGGCAGCCTTGAGCCAGTGTGAGATGTGGCACCTGGTGCTTTGATCCATTGAAGAACCAGCTGAGCTCACAAAGGTGCTCACAGCATGGAGGTGGTGGCAGTAACAAGCCCCCAGGTCCTGGCCAGGTTTTGAGGTGATGTCTGAGATGGAGAACAGGTGTTGTATTAATAAGCAGACAGGACTCAGTTTCTTCATGCAGAAAAGCCAGATTTTTATTGTATAGGTCATATTTTACAGGATTATCAGAAGGCAGTGTGTCAGATCTTAGTGGTGGGCAATACATTCACACAGTTCATTGTTCAGTACATGGTATCTTGCATGTCTATCAAACTTCTGTATTTATAGTTTACATATTTTTCCTACTGATTCTCATGAGACAGATCTTATTGTTTACGTAAGTGCTAGTTGTTTTTCACTCAAGAATAAGTTGTTGTGTTAACGAGCTCTCATACCAAGATTGTTTTCACATGGGAACTTGCAAATTACTTAGCTGCACTTAGAAGAAATGACAGGCTAGCTATTAATTTAACAGAGCAGACCTGATTTTATGAGGGCTTTCTTTTATAATTCTTCTACCTGTCTACAACAGGAAGGTGGCCATGGTGGTGGTGGGGATTAACATTGACCTTTGATTGTGAAGATCCATTCCTCTTTGGGCATGGATTTCCTAATCTTGATCTAATCCCAAATCCTTTTATCTGGATTCAGCCTTTGCTCCCTGTTGGGTGCTGTCCTGATTACAGATTTAGGTAGGACCCTTGCGTGCTCTTCCACTCGGCAGTGGGAGGGTGATTTACTTGGCTGCCTGAGCCTTGCTAACTGCTGCACAGTCATTCCCAAGGTCTCAGCCTTCTCTAGGGGCAGCAAGGCACTGGTGGTCTAGGAATATGGGAAAGAAGTTCAGTGAGAGGAGAAATTTGTGTTAAGGCAGGAGCCCAGGGAAGAGTTTTAGAGATCCCAAACCAGGAAGTAGGGGAAGTATATTGAGAGGGTGAGCACTTTTCCTGTCCCAGGATGACATGGTACACGCACTTCTGGCTTCAGGAAGCAGGAGGGTTTTCTCCAAAGGGAACACACCTACCTGGGGCTCATTTTTTCCTATGAGCTACAGTTTCAAGTGAAATGTTTTGCCCTTGAAAGCAATCTACCTCGTGTATCAGGGCACAGGCAAGGCTGGGATGAGACTCTTCCATTTCTGAAATGTCTCTGACAGGTGTGCCAGCAGGATGGAGAAAGGGAAGGCTGGATGTTCTCAACAGGAAAATCAAACAGTATTTATTTCAGATGGGCAGGACGTGGTTCCAAGTCATCCTTTATCATCCAAGGGAGACAAAATCCCTTCTTGCTCCTTCTCCCATAGCTGTCACCTTCAAATTGGACAAATTGAAGCACCAAATCAGGGCAGTTCTGTGGTACTACTGCATCTTCCTAAGGAGCAAGTATGACACCTGAAGTGAGACGGAGGGGCCTGACATGCTTTAAAGAGACAGAGGGAAGGGGAGGTGGGTAGAATGAGGTGAAGATAGGCTGGAAACACTAGTAGGAAGATGGATAGTATAGCCTTGGATGAGAATGCACTAGCTACACGCAGATAAACCAGAAACTTAGGTGGTTTTGTTTGTTATACATTCAGTTTTCCATAATTGAAAATATATCTTGAAAATGAAACCCATTAGGGCTAGAAGGAACTTTGTCCTTACATGTTTTTGTGGGTAGCCCTGAAGGTCTGTGCATCTTTCACTGTACTTCTTGAGGTATTGTAAAATACTGGGGGAATTGTAGAATACTGGGGAGAAAGAAGTCTGGGAAAGTTAACCTGGTGTCAATACTTGTAAATAAAAAATTAGATGATATCCACACCTGTAAACCAGGCAAACTGACATTAAATCAAGAGATGCAAAATGCATTAAATTTAAAAATAAGCATGTATGTCTCAGTGTTTATAATATGTGATGTCACTTCTCAGAATTGTTCCTGTCCAACAACTGTGATAATTTCTGATTAAATTATGGGTTGGGTTAACAAAGGCACTACAGCAACCCAGAGTCAGAGGTTGCAACAGCACGAGGCATTTTATCTGGCCACACAAGACTGTGTTCTGAAGTAAAACAAGTTAGTAATTATTAAAACAACAAAAAGGCCAATATTATAAATTTTAGTTCACTGATAGATTTCATGTAATGAGGGGGAAAAGAGACTATAGAATATGAAATTATTTCCAGTAGGATGTTGTTCTGAAACTAATGCTCATTAGTAACTTGATTAATGATCTGAAAGAAGGTATTAAACCAGTGCTGATGAAGCTTTCAGAGGATCCAAAGAACAATGAAAGTAATAAATGTTGGAAAAAGATGAGATGTACTGAACAGTCAGTAACTATTGGTGTGTTTATTTATAAACAGTAGGTATTTTTGGCTGCACTGAATGCAGAAAAGACATTCACCCAGGGACATAAACATAGTCTGTGCTCTTTCAAGATGGGGAGCTCCAAAAGGAATTGGGATTGGAAGACAACCAAGGAAATGAATGGTACTTGCATAATTCTTCCTCTGTGCAGATAGGTTACACTGGGATGCATTAGCCTGTGTTCACCAAGAACAGAGGTAAAAATTCTCCCCTTTGAAGAATCACAGAATGGTTTAGGTTGGAGAGGACCTTGAATATCAGCCACTTCCAGCCCCCTGCTATGGGCAGGGACACCTTCCTCTAGACCAGGTGGCTCAGAGCTCCATCCAGCCTGGCCTTGAGCACTGCCAGGGATGGGGCACCCACAGCTCCTCTGGGCAACCTGTGCCTCACCATTGTCACAGTAAAGGATTTCATCCCAATACCCAGTATAAACATGCTCTCTTTCAGTTTGAAGCCATCCTCCTTCTCCTGTCACTACATGCTCTTGTAAATAATCTTTCTCCATCTTTCTTATAGGCTCCCTTTAGGTACTGGAAGGCTGCAATTAGGTCACCCCAAAACCTCCTCTCCTCTCCTCTCCTCTCCTCTCCTCTCCTCTCCTCTCCTCTCCTCTCTCCAGACTGAACAATCCCAATTCTCTCAGCTTTTCAAATTTTCTCAGTTTTTTTTTGTAGGAGAGGTGCTCCATCCCTCTGATTAATTTGGTATATCAGAGTAGTGAACTAGTTGTGGGAAATCTGGGTATTGTACACTAAAAAGGAAACCAAAGAAGACTCAAGAAGGGTGAAACAAGGACAACTTGAAGCCTGGAAACACTGCCCAGCACTACAGGTTAACATGAACTGAACTCCTGTGTCTGAGTTCACTGCACTGGAGCACAGGCTGGCGTTACCTAAATGGGAACGAGGCTTCTGACAGCAGAGGGCTCTTCAGCCCAGCAGAAAACCTGCAGCGACCTCACCATGGAACTGGGAATGAATGCACACCTTGTGAGAGCAGTAGAGCACACCTCTGTTTCCCAGCTCCCCCTACTCCAAACCGCATGGGGTGGCCCAAAAAGAATTTGGGGAGTGGACACAGGAACAGGGTGAGGGAGTTCTTGGCCACTTGAGAAGCCAAGCAATGTGATTATACCAGTCCCTTTGGGCTTCAAAAATCTCTGAGTAGGAGAGGGAAACAGACTGGCACAGGACTAGACTGAAGGGAAAGGTGGGAAGGGCAAGAAGAGACCTTTTGACTTGACAAGGGCTTCAAAGCAGGTGGGACCACAAAGAGCTGCAGGAAACAGAGCTCCCTCTGGGCACAATGGTTCACTCAGGAAACAAACAGGCACTGCCATGGGGCTGGAATGTAAAATCCTACAGGCTCCAGTGCTGGAGAACAAAAGGATTTATAATAGACCTCAATCCAGTGTATAACTTAAAACTGACTTGTTTGATTTGCAGTATTTTTTTACTTTCCATAACACCTCTAAAAAACGGACTTGATTTTATATTTCAGCCCTGTCTTAAATGTAACTGGGATTTTTTTCCCTCCTGGGAATTTTCCTTTTTAAGGACAACACTTCAAAAACTGTTTCCATGGGGAAACTTCACTTTGGTTATTATTACTTCCACCATCTCCTCACATCTGGATGGCTTTTTAAATCCTGAGGGCACTTAATACAAACTTAGCGTGGGGGAAAAAGGCAATAAAAGGAAGGGAAATAGAACAGACACTACCTGTCTCCAACTGCTGGTGATGTAATGTCCAAAGGTAAGCTGGAAGATTAGACACTAGCCTCACCATTTCCATCCCTTACTAATGACAGAAAAGGAGAACAAAGATTGCAAAAGAATAAATGCTTGAGTAAATAAATAAAACCCAGCAACATTGCCAGATTGGATGAGGGTATCACACAGGAGGACATAGGTGGCTTTGAAGGTGTCAGTAACAGCAAAAGGGCTAGAGTTTGTAGCACAAACTGAAAGGGAAAAGGAGCATAGGACCTAAAATCAAGATTTTGGCTATAAACTGGAACTTCTTTGATTATAACCATCAGAAAAGAAGAAATACTCTGGATCACCAGAGGAGAAGACACGTAGTCCAGGAGGCATTTCTGGTAGCTGTAGGTGTGTGTTACTGTGCCTGTGAGAGATGCTGATCAGACTTCACCTGTGGAAGAGAACTGTGCTCATTTCTAGCCAAGGAAGCCTAATTTGAAGTGCAGGTAAGAGAGCACTTTTGCACTCTATTTGGAGAGCAAGTAAGAGAGTAAGGAGAGCTCACGGTGCACGAGGGGGCTGATTTGGTTAGTTAAGCAAAGTGAAGTCTGTACTCAAGGGAAATAAACACCAGGGAGGAAGAACAGCTTCAGCTAGAGCCAGGCTGGCACAGGCACAAGAGAATATCAACTAGCTGTGAATTCATTTCAGCTGGAAATTAAAAAACTTTAACCACTACAGCAGTTGGGTTCTGGGGCAGCCTGCCAAGGGGACCAGTGGGGACAATAAAATTAACCAGTTTGGGGTTGGCACCTGAGAAGCTTTTGGAAGGGATTGTGAGACCATAGTGGTGGGAGATCACATTTGGTCACCAGGAGCCTCCTTGCTTTTGTTCCCACCAAAGAGATCATCCATATTCCCACATCCTGAAACCAGTGCTAAATGCTTCAGAGGCAGATACAGGCAAAGCCTCCCCAGAAACATTTTCTCCTGATCTGAAGGGGCTGGGCTTTACTTGTCTTCAGAACAGGAGGGTGCAGGGCAGTTTTTAACATGTGCACAAGTGCTACAGGAATTCTGAACATTCTTGCTACTGTAAAAGGGTCACAGCTCTTGAATCCAGCTGACATTTTGCTGCCTATTGAATTCATCACAACAGGAATATAATTGCACACTGCACAAAGAATTTTTGCAAATGAACTCCTTTCCTTGGCAGGAGAAGAGCCTGCCACCAGCAGAGGAGGCAGACAATAGTTCAGCCTAGTTCCACACTGGATCAAGAGGGATGCTCTTGGAAAACTGCAGAAGATGAGAGAAAAGCACCCAAAAGAGGGGGTGCCTGTGGAACCAGCAGAGAAAACAGGTGGTTTTTATATGAGTATTTCAGCTAAGCAGTGACTAGTACTAGGAAAAGGGATGAGGAAAGAAGAGCCCTGCAGGTGGGAACACAGACAGACTCCCATGGAGAGGATGGCAAAAAGGGAAAGGGGTCACAGAAGGAAAATGAGCAGCTATTCCAGGACATACAAAGGAGACAAGAAGGATGTCAGAGATCTGAGAGACGCATTTGCAGCAGCCAACATGAACTGTGAGATTCTTCTGACTACTCTACCTTGTTCTCCATCAGAATCCTGCAGAGGCAGGGCCTCATCCCAGGAAGGATGATCCAGCTGTGGCAAACAGCAGGCACAGCCCTCAGTGGCTGCTGTTAGGGGGGTCTTTGCAGCCCCACGGGCAGCAGAGGGGCACACACATCATCTGTGCCAGCTCTCCCAACACTGCGGGCACCCGCCTGGCACAGAGGGCCTTCAGAGGAGCACTCAGCCACTGCCCTGGTGGAGGAGAGGCAAGGCATCCCTGCATGGAGCTCCGGGGAGCACACAGATGCATGATCACCCTGCAGACCAGCAGATGCAGTCTGGCTGGCATGGCCACAGCCTCTGCAGCACCACTCCTCAGCTGGCACCAGGAGCTCTCAGGAGGATGCAGGTGGTGGGCACATGTCCTGCTGCTGGGCAGGGCTGCCATCCTCCCTGCTCCCCCAGACAGGCCTGAGGAAACCTGCTGTCCAGAGATGTGCCCCACAGCCAGCATCACTGGCGCAAAGGAGGCTTGGTAATATGTAACAGCACTGGGGTACACACCAGCTCAGCATTCTTCAGGAAACAAACCACCCTGCCAAAGGTCTCCTTTGGAGAACAGAGCCAAGGGCAGCCTCAGCAACCCCAGTAAATAAAATACTGACTCCTTTAGAGCACACAAAGACCATCTTTGACTCCACAGGTACCTCGGCACAGAGCAGTGGAGGATGGGGAGTACCTTAGAGAAGTCCTGCAGGGTGTCTGCCCAGCTGTGACACTTCTCCCCACCCTCCAGGTATGGATGGGCACTGCTGCAGAAGCCAAGCTGCTGGCAGCAGCTGCCCAGCACCTTCACAACCTTCAAGAAGGGAGCAGCAAGCTCCCCAGAAGAAATTGTGTCCCAAGAATGCAATAATTACCATCATTAACCCCAATCCCTGGTTACCTCTTGCCACAGGGCATCCGGAGGTGGCTGACAAAATTGGACATCAGTGACAGAACAGTTCAGGTCCTCTCCTACCTCCTCCCTTTCCTGAACCCATGTGAAAGCCCCACGTAGGTACCCAAAGAGGGGTTTGCAATGAATCACTGCACAGGAGATGTCAGACTTTCTGTGCTGGGGATGGCAGGTCTCCTGTTCCTCATTTTGGGATGGACATTTCTCTGTACCCTCTTCTACAGCCCCCTAAACCTGATTCCTTTGTAGGGTTTAATGTGTCCAGGTATTTCTGTTCTCCTGTACTCAGGTCTTTTCTTTGGAAAAAAAATGGGTTAAAACATAAAGACATTTTAAAATGAAAACTTATAATGCTCAGTACTTACTTCACTCTTGCCATCTTCAAAGTGATTTATAAATGTTAACTAATTAATTAATCTTCACATCTCCTCCAACTGAAATTCAGAGTCACGGCTGAAGCGAGCAGAAAAATAAAACCTGCGGTTTTCAGGTGAAGGGCAAAGGCAAACCTATGCTCCTGCCCTCTGTTTGCCATCCAGCAAGGCAATTTGCAGCAATACTTTCATTCTGCACTGCAACCCTCTCATTTATTTCTCAGTCCTACCAAAGGTCTGAAGTAATTTTATGTGCTACCTCCAGCTTTCCTTTTCTTAATGGAGGTCTTAAAAGGTGCTCCCTTTGAAAAGTAAACAAAATGGAAGACTTTCAGAGCTGTGTTTAATCCCAAATTCTGCTAAAATCCATAACACAGCCAGCCTTGAGAGGTACACACAGGCAAATGGGAAGGGGGAGCAAAGCCAATCTATGGCAAACGCTGCTCCCAGAGGGATGAGCTGACCCTGGGACATGGTGAGGAGCTGGCTGTCATGTAACGAAGTCACGGCACAAGGACACAGCTGGACTCGTGCCAGCTGTGACTGAGCTGTGAGGATCCAACTCTGGGGCTTCAGCACAGCCTGCAGCTGGAGTGGCAAGCCCCACCAGTCCCATGCTGGTCCACATGCTGGCTGTCACCCACGTGGGGAATTTGTGCTCCAAGGCCGATGGCAGTGCGTGGCACAGAGCTCAGGCACTGCTCTGCCCGGCCTCTGCTGCACAGGGCATCACACGAGCGCTATCACACACAACCGGCCTGGAACTCTCAGTGCTGGCTTCCAACTCCACTCCTGGGATCTGCAGCCTGGATTTAAACTGTGGATTCAGGGCACTGAAACAGACCCTTTGTGTCTAATAGCCACAGTTTGGTTAAAGATAGCAAAGCCCAACAGACCAGAGAGGAGATGAGATACTCGGGGCAAAGAGCTGTTACAGCTGCTCCTCCTAAGCAGCAGGTTCCCGTGGGACACAAATATCCTCCTCCAGCACTGGTAACTTCAGCTCTCCCTGGAGGTGACACTGCTCCAGCCCAGCTCCCTCTGGACGCCAGCCAGTGGCTGTTAGGACACGTGCTGTGTCCGGCTGCTCAGCTCCATCCCAAGCCCATTCTCCTGTCTTTCTCATCACACCCCAATGGCTTTGCAAGCAGCAAATCTTTCAAAAGGGTGTGAGGTGCCAGACATCTGGCAGGTGCTTGACACGTATCTCCTCCCCTATTAGCACCTCGGCTCCAGACTAGCCCTTCCCAGGGAGCTGAAGATCTGATACATATGGGCGTTATTGTTTCTGCAGACAATCACAAATGCAGCGAGCAGTGCCTCTGCTCCCTGACAGAGACAGATGAAGGTGATGTGACGCAGAAGGAACAAGGCTCAGGTGATTTAAACAAAAGCTGGAAGCTTTGTCACAGTCCCTCCCAACAACTTATGGAGAACAAGATTCATCAGGGACACTCCCAAATTCGTTCGGTCTCTCTAGGTGGGCGTACACAATCCCGGCCCAGCTATCCCCTCATGTGCTCCAGCAGCCGGATTTGTGTCTCCCATCTGGGCAACTTCATACCAAAACTCCCCTATTTGGCACTTCTGTGCCAGGCAACTGCAGCCAAGGAGCTCGATGCCTCGTGCAACGGAAGGGGGGAAGGTGTGGGGCTGCCTGAGCTCTTGGGAGACCCCAGCCAGTGAGAGCCATCACCCCAGCAGAGCTGGCACATCCCTGTCCCCAGCAGAGCCAGCTGGTACGCCCAGCCCTGTGACCACACACAGAGGAACAAACAAAGCTGCTGGGAAGTTTTAGGAGTTCATGGGTTCGGGTGACAGGGCTTTCCTGCTGACAGTCAGTGCTGTACTACAGCAGCCTGGAATTAGCAAAGCAGGGATATTGCATTAAACCTGCATTTTATGGGGTTTGAGATCTCAGATGGCACCTTGCTACCACTGCAACAGGCACAGACTCACCCCCCTCCCCTTCACAAGACTTGCTCACACCGACATTGCCTCGGCTCCAACTCTCACCTGTCTGCACAGGGAGCTGACCCAGGAGAAAACTCACCCCAGCCAGTGAACCCAACAAGACCCCACAGAGACAAAGCTCCCAGCTTTCCTTCACTGGATTATTTCTTTCCGTGGTTTGCTCACACACAGAACCACAGGTTCAGGAATCAAATTTTAGTCTTGGCACAGGGCGCAGAACCAAGCGGGGGTGGGAGTCATGGTGTCAATTTACATTTACATCAGCTACGTGTCGTGGAGAGGCAGTGTGACACTGACACCCGTCTGACTCGGCTGCAAGCCAGCCTTGAGGAGGCACCCTTTGAAGAACCCGAGTTAAGTTTTTTTCCTGGGCATCTCACAGGAGTCACTTTGACTGATTTGGATTTTTTTTTTCCAACTAGACATCACCACCACCCGAGAACAGCTTGTGCAGCACCTATCCTGTGAGAACTCACACATGTGGGCACTGACTCTGCTACCTTCACCTGTCAGGCAAGTCCCTACATCACTTTCCATTCTGTCCAGGATCACAAGACACACAGTATTGACACAAATAAGGACTTTTTCCTCAGTCTCTGCACCTTCCTCTGAGACTACCTGAAAATCACCTTTTAAAGAGTCTAGAGGAAAATCAACCACACAAGAAACACTTTAAATAAGATTTATGATTAATTTCTGTTTTATGGACTCTCATCCCAACAGAGATACTGTGGCACTACCTTTGAAAAGGGAACCTAGTATTTTGAGGATATTCCACCCCAAAATGGGACAAAGGCCCTTAATATCACAGCTTATTTTGGAACCCCCAGAATTGGCATACAAGGCAAAGAGATGCCACCCACAGGAGCGCAGGTTTGTATACATATGTCCATAGATCTATATTTTTATTGTTTTATATATATTTATAATATATTTATATCTTTTTTAAAAGAATCCCTTCAAAAACTACCCTCCCACCTAGCAAAACAAAGATTAAACAATCAAAGACGGTGTCCTGGAGCAAAGAATCCCAGGGGGTCTCATAGAGCCAAAACGACTGCTGCACACCAGCACCCTCTTTCCAAGCTTTTGTGATGCCCTGGGGGTGCCAAGGTGACTGTCACACCTTTATGGCTCCTGAAATTGACCTGTCAAAAGACAGGGAGAGAGAAAGAGAGAAACACGTGGCCGTGGTGGCAGGGGCTTGAGCGGTTGGGGAAACAGCAACGCGTACAACCTGAAGCTCAGAGTGTGAAATGCTGCGATGAAAAGGAGGGAGACGCTGCCTGGAAGGTTGGTAAAGGAGAAAGAAAAGAGAACAAACATGCAGGAGAGTTAGTTGGCAAGATGGATCTCAGAGAAGAGCTCAGAAGCATCACACTTGGGACCCCTGCTACCCCTCCATCCCCCAAATCTCTTCCTCTCACCCTCCCAGTTGTGAAGGGAGATCCAACTAGTTTGATTTAGACCAAATCTTCGTGCTGCCCCGGAGCCTGCGGGCACAGGGGAAAAAAAAAAGAAAAATAAAAGTTCAAAGTGGACGCTCAGGTTCATATCTCACCTTCTTCCTAAGTGCACAGAGAAAAGTGCACTGATGTTCCCACACATACACACTGTCTGCCTGCACTGCTCACCCTTTGGCTTTGGAGGTTTTCTTGCTCGCCTGGCGCTGGTTGGTGCCAGGGGCTGGCTCCCTGAGCTCCGTCAGGTGCTGCTCTGGGTCCTGGGATGTGGCTGCTGCAGCAGCTGCTGTTGTCACTTTAATGGTCTTCTTCAGGTTTGCCACCTGCAACAGCAGCACAGCAACAGCTAATGGGTTTCCCAATGCCTGAGATTTTTTGGCTACAGTTTTAGTTGCACTTTGAGTTTTTTAAAAATTTGTTTCTAAAGGAAGCCCTGGAGCTAAGAGCTGCAAGCTCACATCAAACAAAAGAGCCAACATCTGTCCAGGCCCCTGCACTGCAGAGGAGCATTAAACTGATTTAGGACTCTTCTTCAGGCACAAGTCCCTGGAGGGTCTGGCCTAGGGAAAAGGCAATGCCTCACTTCAGCAAAGTCTGTAACAACCACAGCATACTAGTTCTAGTTGTTTTAAGGCCAGGGGCTTTGGCTGCTCCTGCTGCACCCACTCACCTCGCTCTCGATCTGCTGCTTCAGGGCCAGCTGTTGCTCTTTGTGCTGGTTGGCCCGGCTGACCTGCTCTTCGATGCCCGACAGCACAACCTCGCAGCCCTGGCACCTGGAGAGGAGACCCACAAATGAACAGGCCAGGGAATGGGCACAGCAGAGACACAAATGTGAAAGACAGCAGATTTCAACTCCAAAAACACTGGGAGGTGACAGCTATGCCAGGCAGGGAAGATACAGGGGCAGGAGATTGATGTAATAACGCAGGGAATTATGTTATTATCTGGGAGGGGGACAGGTAACAAAGCCATGCTGGGTTAAGAACTACAGATAAACACTCAGGAAGCCTCCTGCCAGCAGCCAGCGCTGTGCAAAGGCTGCTGCATCCCCATCACCCCTCCAGACACAAACAAGGGAATTGTTTTTGGAAAATTACTTTACACTGCAGTATGGGAAAGGGGATCTAGTAGGTCATCACCCAACACCACCCACCCTCAGCAACACACAAATGATCCAGGGAAGCCACAGGCCACTCCTGCAACCTTTTTTGGGGTGTTAGTACTGGGGGCTTCCTCCTCACCACTCCTGCAATGTGCGGGTGATGGTGCTAAGCTCCTCCCTCCGGATGTCCCTCCCAATGCTGTAATCCACCTCCAGGCGCTGGTTCCTTTGATCCAAGCTCCCTCGCAGCACATCTGCATACACAGCCTCAATCACCAGGTCCTCCAGCTGCCGGACATTCTTCAGCTGCAGCTGCTCCAGCAGCACTGAGTAGGGGATGCACTGTGGAAACATGATGGTAACTAGCACAAGACAATCCCAGTGGGAGGAGAACTCAGGAAAAACAGGGCCACTACCTTGATCTTGGCAGCCAGAGTGACGACTGACAGGTGCCTCAGTTTGTTCTTCTGGGCTTCTGTCAAGGGAGGGAGGTTTGCTGCTTCAGCTGTCGTCAGGGGAAAGAATGGGATATCAGAATTTACGCCTCGTTTCCCAGTTCTGCACAGAAGCATCTGTACCACACCCGTCTCTTAAAACGTCTGCACACCAATCCCCCAAGTGGTGCTTCGTTCATGTCCCCATCAATTCTCAGCTCAAAAGACCTTTTCTGAGCAGCCTTTCTTCCTGCCACCCCCAACTCAGCCTTTCTAGCTGTCCCACGGTTACTTATGCGGGTCTGCACATCCCAATGGATATCGAAGTCTCTCCCGCGGCCCCTCAAAAACGTCTCTGCCAGGATGCTCTTTGGCAGGTGGCAAATGGCAGCGTTAATCCCCGCCAGGAACCCCGCCAGTCTGGGGCCCGAAGCACAACCGGGCGTGTGTCGGGCCGGGGCTCAGCCCTGGCTGCACGGGGGTGCTGCCGGGGGAGCGAGGCCCTCCGCGTTTCCCGGCCCGCGGGATCCCCACCACCGGGCCGGGGGGCTCGGGGCCCCCGCCCCGCCTCACCCAGGT
>VYZP01067474.1:30497-61371 GCA_013400635.1 Hypocryptadius cinnamomeus
CTCCCGCCCCCTCTCCCTCAGCCAAGGCTCAGCCTCAGCAAACCTTCCTCCTCCTCCTCCTCTTCCTCCTCCTCCTCCTCCTCTCCTTCCTTCGTCCTGGCCATGAGAAGCACGGGCAGCAGCAGCTGTGCTCCCCCAGCCCTGTGCTCCGCCGCCCCGGCTGCGCCCCACTCGTCTCCCCGCAAGGTAAGTTCATCCTCTCGGCCCGGGCTTGGGGGACAGAGTGGGGACGGGGCTGCAGGGGCGGGGGGGCGGGGGGCTGCATGCCCGTCTCCAAGTCATCTCTCCCCGTCTCCTTCCCTGTGTCCTTTCTCCCCCTTTTTCTTTTCCCTTTCCCGATCTAGGTGCTCTGTCTCCTTCCAGCCGGCTGTCTCCTTCCTCCCCGCTCCTTTTCCTCCTCTTTTAGTCGGGGACAGGGGATGCCCGAGGTGCCGGGAGGGAGGGGGCACAGACGAGGGATCGCTGCCTCTTACCCTCCAGCTCTGGGCTCCATCACAGACCTGTTGTGCTGGAGCACTGGAGCCTGCGCTGAGGAAGGCGACTTGAGCCAAATTGGCGCAGCTGGAGAAAGGAAACAGAGGGGTCAATCCCACCTCCTGCCTGGCCAAGGGTGCACCATGCAAGAGAGAGCAATTCAGATGTGGAGACTCAGCACTTGGAGCACTTGGATGCCCGGGAACAGTAGGAAACTGGGAGGCAGAAGATTGTCAGACTCATGACATGTATTGCAGGCAGGCACTAGATGGCAGGGGACCGGCATCCTAGAGTGCTGCTTGGAATGGGGCCACACTCACAGTTCCCAAATGCAGGGAGACTTAAGCTCAGAGGACCATTGATGGGCTTCACACGCCCATTCCCTTGCTATGAAAACATCCAAATGCAGCATCACCCTTCCAGCCCTGCAGTCTGCCCCAGCCCAGGATCGCCATACCCAGCCCATAAGTGCTCACCCTGGCAGCCTGGCACGGGAATTCCTATCGGCAAGTCACTGAACGCTGCAGGACCTGCACTGACTCAGGGCGAGCAGTGTCAGCCCCTCTGGGATCCTGCTGGATCCTCCTGGGTGCTGCCACCAACCCTCTCAGCCTCAGGCACCAGGTAGAGCAGCCTGACGTGAACCACTGCATTCCAGCTGCCAGCCCCCAAATTCAGCCAGCTCTGGGAGGCGCCGCCCCCAGCCCCACGCATAGCGGGAACTCTTTCCCTGGATGGGCTTGGCATCTCCACCCCAGGGTACCAGCATTTGGATTCACAGTCCCAGCTGCCAAAACTCCTCCGAGTGCAGCAGAATTGTCTCCCTGGGTCATCTGCTCTGGGATTCCTCCCTTTCCCGGTCCCCACCCAGCCAAATACAGGAGGGCATATACATAACCTCTTTTCACCAACACCGGGGTTCATGCTTCCTGCTGCCAAACCAGTAATGACTGCATCTCTGCCTCTTGGACCATGAACTCCGGGGTGTTCATGGCCACTGAGAAAAATACAGGTGTAGTGTGCCCAGGGCATCACGCAGTGCGCCGGGGTCTCGCTGCCAGTGCCTGAACTCACTCTGCTCAGTGCTTGGATGGAGAGAGCTGCTAGGTTCCGTGGTCCCAGATCACAGTCTCGTATCAGTAGCTGTCACCACAGCCCTTAGTGCTGGCTGGGAGATTAAAAAATGACAGCCAACCTAGCATTCCTTCTCTGTAAGGAGGGCTGGGTCCTCCTCAGGTTTGTTTTGATTTTTTCATCACTATTTCGAGTGGAATCGTTGCAGTGGGGGTGCTGGGCGAAGCAAGGATTTGCATGAAGCTCTCGGTGCTGCGGGGTTGCTAATGGTGAGCGTTATTTCAGCCAGCAGTAAGTTTCATAATCTTGGCCCAGCTCTTGTGAATGTTCCATTTTTCAGGGTCATGAGCCTCTTTACCCTTCTTCCATCCCTTCCCCCTCTCCCCAAACTGGTTGGCAATTTCATTGTTCCAGTGGAATATATCCGTCATGTGAGTTCATCGCTGCATAAGGAGAGGTGATTGATTGCTTAGGTCACTGGGGCCTGTCCCATGCTGGGCTTTGAATGCTGGTTTGGAGACCTTGAACCGGACTCTGTGCTCAAAGGCGAGGCGATGTGGGGTGCAGAGGGGCACGGTGATGCATTCCCGGCAGCTTGAGTCGCCAAGCAAACAGACTGCTGCATTCTGAACTAGCTGGAGTGCTCTGAGAGCAGACAGCTTCATTCCTAGAGGCACAGTATCACAGCAGTCAAGCTCTAGATGTTACAAAAATACAGATAGATCATCATCTGCCAGCTGAGCCAGACAGAATCGGGTGCAACTCTTTTCCCATCCCCGGATGGAAAGAGCCTCTACCCACTCCTCACTAACGCGGCTTGTGTGCGCTTGGCTTCATCCAACTGCTCTCCAGTCAGAGCTGATCTCGGCTAGGCATTGAGAAAGCTGTGAGATTCTCAGATTTTAAGGCTAGAGGGACCATTTTGATCATCGAGACTGACCTACGGCAGAGCACAGGCCAGAGAATTTCACCAATTTAATTTCCTACGCCAAGCCCATAAACTTCTGATTGAACTGTAGCGTCTCTTTTAGGAATACAGCCAGGCAAAGGCTGCAGGCAGCAGGGAACACACCACCTGCCTAGGTGAATTGTGCTGGAGTGTGACCCTCTTTATTAATAGTATTGTTCCTCATTTGAATTTGTTTTTTTTTAGCATTTTGTAACAGAAGGTTACAGATTGCACTTGATGCGAGGGAGCTACAGCACACGGCTGGCACCTTGGTTCTTTTATTCCTGTGATGCTTTTTTTATTTAGATAGGATTTATCTATGGTACTAAGGTATACGAGAATCCTGAACATGGAGAAGGAGTAAGCAAATCCTAGGGCTTTCCTGGTGCACAGTAGTATCTGAACTCCAGAGCCCAGGGTGTCACATTCAGGGTTTATTCCGAGCTCCCTGCTCTGAGCAGGAGTGCAGCAGGCTCTGCTCCTAGCCATTAGGTAGGATGTAAATTCCCAGCTCCCCTTGGTGAACTGCTAAGTATGCTTTGGGGCATGGCTACTGTGAGCTCTCTCTCATGTCCCAGCAGTGCTGGGTCCATGCTGCAGGAGACTTACAGAGAGGGAGGAAGCACAGATGGGTGTGGGGAACAGCAGCAGGATTCATGCTTCCATCCTGCAAATGCATGAGAGCAGCTCCTAACAGATTAGCCCCAGTCTGGAGTGATGGTGGGGTCCATATGCAGCAGCAAAGAACAGTTTAATTCTTACTCACTGCTTTCAAGCACCAAGATTCACAAACTGAGCTCAGTGAAGTGCCCCGGGGAAATAGCTTTGTCATTCACACTCTGTCATCTGTGCATCACAGGACCAGAACGCAGAGATGAAGGCTCTGTACCTAGAGTGAAAGTATAGAGGTTTCCTGTTCAGACTCTGGGAGTAGCCCTGTCCAGTTTTATTGCCATTAGACCTGGGAAACACATGTGAAAGCAAGAGCCTTGCCATGAGGTACTGGTGCAGAAATCCAATTTCTCTGCTCTGGCACACAAAGGCTTCTTGAATGGTGTAAGGTGGGATTTATACTCCCAGGCAGAGAGAGCATTGGCATCCCCTCTTCTGCTCTGAAGGTCTAGCAGTTTATTCAGGATCCACACTGGGAGCTGCATCCAGAGCTGAAGGAAGGGCATGTGTTACTCTTGCCCTCCACCACAGCAGGGTCGGTGCTCGGGACACAGTCCTGCTGCCGGTGGCTGACCGCAGAGAGCCCCAGACATGCTTTGTCTGCTGTTTAGTCAATAATCCACAGGGACATCCATGCTCCATTTCAAACATAAACGCTCCAAGCACGCTGGAATCCAGCCTGCACTGTCTGGTATTTTCACCTGAAACCTTCCTTTGCTCCCACACCCTCCATGCCATGGGAGACACCTCTGTCCTGCTCCCAGCTCCTCCACAATCAGTCCTGGGAGTGCCAGTGCAGGACACACTCTTAGTCTTTGGCCACAATCTCATTAACAAACCAGAACGTGTGGACGGAGACCAACCAACTTTGCATCATTCCTGCACTCATCTGGAGCCACCTTTGGGGTGGGGGCATCGGGAATCACCAGCTCTTCACTCTAGGCAGCAGAACCCATGCACAGCAGTGTCTCCAGTCTGAGGCTTGCACCCCCATGTATGGGCTGTTCCCTCCTCAGCATCATGAGCACATGAGGCGGTCAGTGCCGGGGCTCACCTCTCCTCAGCTCATTCCATACGTTATCTGCTCCATAGGCCTGACATTTAGACAACCGTGTGTGAAAGCCATCCAGAATTTGGCTCTGTAGGGTATCTCATTCCCAAGTTTTCAACCCTGGAAGTCCATAGACTGGGTGTTATTGCTGGAGCTCACGATGTCAGCTGGGGATTCACAATGTCTCCATGATGAGATCGCCCAACAAGCGAGGAGAGCGCAGTGACTCCAGCATTCCTACCCCCAGGCACATTTCTGAGGGTAGAGCCATCGCTGTCAGGAGGAGTGCTAGAAGTTACATGTGCACCACTACTGTGCCACACTTCCCTGTGGACTGGCACAGAGGTCTGCCTGCACCTGGAGAAGGTCGTCCCTGCTGGGATGGCACTGTCCAGCCCCACATCTCCTGCTTCCCGATGCCAAACACCCCCCTGCCCCCAAAGACTTGAGCTGTGCCACAAGCAGAGCAGGCTCTTCATCCCAGGGAACTGCTGTCCTGTGGTGAGTCCCAGGCATGGCCCCAGGCACTCCAAGCCACCTTGAAACCTCTCCTGCACCTTGTGTGCCCTCCAGCCTGGGGATTCACACAAGGAGGTCCTCCATGCTTGGAATTCCCTCCCTTTCAAAGGCCAAAATAAATTCTGTCGTGGATTTATGTTGCCAGACGTGATCTTCCACGGCATCGTGATCATAATCCAGATGGCCAAGATCTCACCAGTATCTGGGTTCAGAAGAAACTTGCTCCATTCTGCTGCCTCTCTGCAGAGCTGCATTTTAATACTGAGTCCCCTCCAAGGCTTAGAGGTTCAGGAGCAAAGAACAAAGAAATGCTGAGAATAGCTGCTCTTTTCTCCTCATCTTCATCTCAGGATCCCTCCAGAGACTGATCTTGCCCCGGAGGGAGGGGCAGGGCATATTAGCCAACAATTCTTTTTTTTTTCTGTGAACTTTGTTTAAATATTTAACAGAAGGAAACTAAAAATATCCCCGGTTAATGCAGCAGGAGCTAGACAGCTACTTAGTCTTGGGTGCCCTTCCTCCTGGCCCCTCTTCTCAGGTGTACATCACAGCAAGCCCTGGGTTCTTCCCTCAGGAAGAGGAAGCCTCCCACACAGGAGGGGCTGCAGTTTTTGTTCAGGGCATGGGGTGAGCAGGGGCGGATGGCAGTAACCCCTTGGAAGCCGGGAGGTGCAGCACAGCTGGCTCAGGGCTGGAGGGGCAGGGTTGGCCTCTGCATTGACTCCCTCAGCCAAGTATGCCTGTTTCTCCATCCCGGCAGCCACAGGAGGGCATGACCGTGGGCTGTCGGCATTCATGCTTTCCTCTTCACGATGAAGGAGCAGGCTGAACATCTCGCATGATTTTTTTTTTTTTTTTTTTTTTTTTTCGTCCTGTGCGTGCGGTTGCAGAGAGGATCCGGGGACAGGCACATAAGAGCTCACCGGGGAAGGGGTGGCACGGCGCTGTGCCCGGCCAAGGGAAGGGGCGGGCAGCAGGAAGGGCAGCAGGGCAGCCGTGCCGCCACCGGGCTGATGCCGGAGGGTGCTGAGCGTCCAGGGCAGAAATCCGGCTGAGAGGACCTGACCTCACTCCGTGCTTTTGTTGCTCAGCCGTGGGAGATGGGAGAGACAAGGAGGAATAGGGGAGAAAGGGAGGGATGGGACAGTGCAGAGGACATTAAGACAAGGAGTGTGGGAAGGTAATTTCATGTTAGCTAAGAGGAAAGTAAATACTAAATATTTGATAGGCATATTTTTTCTCTTAAATTCTTTAGTGAGGCTGGACTTTTTCTCGCTGATTCACTCTTTCTCAGTCGTCTTGGTTTACCACTCTCATGCTTCCCCTCTCGCTCCGTCGCTCTGGCACACAATGAAGAGGCTCTTTTTTAATAAATGGATTACACACTCCACACTATAAATAAACACAGGAATTAAGATTCCAACTTGTTCCAGCGATAAGCAAACAAAGATGCTGAATCCCCCTCTCAGCCCTAAGACAGGAGAGTCCCTGAGGAAGCTGCGCATGTGCCCGAGCACGTGTGCTCCAGAGATCGCTCCTTGCTTTCGTGAGCATATGCTAAGGCATGTGTTTCTGGGGGGACTTGGCATGGGGGTGGAGACGATGCACCTCCATGCATGGGGGGCATGGGAGCAGGAGAGGGTGCACGTGTGTGTGCATGGACTCTCCTTATCCTGCCAGCCGGGGCCGGGAGCTCACCTGGGGTGGCACACGCTGCCTGCAAGGAGAAAGCCGTCACCACTGCGTAAGGGGACACTGACACCCCTCCCTTTTGGTTCCCAGTGAAGAAGATGAGACAAGATCCTGACTGAGCAAAGACACTGTTGCGTCTGAGATGGATCCCAGTGCCTGGTAGGTTCACGGCTTCCCACGCTGGCAGGTGAGGCGCAAAGAAAACGGGAGCGTGGGTGGTGGGCTGCTCCCGGCTGCTTGGCCTTTCAAAGGAGGAACGTTTAGGTCAGGCTCTCTTCTTCTTCCCCCCACCCCGCAGCAGGATGCTTCCACTCCTCTCCCGCATCCACTCCCTGCAGCTGTGGCATCTCCTGCTCGTCGTCCTGGCCGTCCCTCCTCCTGGCACATGGTCTCTTCGCTCTCGGGGCCCGGCAGCCCCTCGGCCTCTTTGCACCCGCCGGAGCCCCTCGGCCCCACGGTCCATTTGCATCTGGGAAAGGACCTCACAGCCGGAGCGGGATTCCCGCTCGGATTCCCGCTCGGATTCCCGCTCGGCCGCGCCGCGCCAGCGCGCCCTGCCCGCGCGGGGAGCAGAGCTGCGGCACGTGGTGCGGCTGAGGCGCCAGGCCGCGGGGGCCCGGCCCGCCACGCCCTCGGGCTTCGAGGACGGCATGCCCTCCTCCCAGTACCCCTGGGCCATCGTGTGGGGTCCCACGGTGTCGGATGAGGATGGAGGGGACACAAACTCAGCCAACCCGGGCTTCCCACCGCTGGGATACACCTTTGTCTCGCCGCACGGGATGGCGACGGCGCAGCCCAACTCCCACTCGCTGCTGCACAACGCGGGGCTCAACCTGCGCGAGACCCCAGCCACCCTGCGGCCCTTCTTGTTCGGGCCCCGGGGAGAAGGTAAAGCTGCACTCTGCTTCTTTCACCCCCGGTCCCCTGCAGGAGCAGCTCCTTCTGCAAAACTCATCAGGGACCTCCCCTTGCCCTGCTGCTCTCTGGGGACCGGAGGGAGTGGCCATCACAAGCCGCACTCCTCTGTCTCGCAGGTGTGGACCCCCAGCTGTATGTCACCATCACCATCTCCATAATCATTGTCCTGGTTGCCACTGGAATCATATTCAAGTTCTGGTGAGTGGGGTTTGGGCCAATGGAGGCTCTCACTGGGCCGGTGTCTACAGGAAGACTGTGGGCTTGGGTCCCATTTGTCCCAGGGGTGCAGATCTGGTGCTGCAATCCCTTGCAACGTTTGGCACTCGGCCACGCTGGGCTCTAATGCAGACTGTAGGGGGGTCCATCCCCCAAACCTCTCTGTCATCAAGGGCTGTGGCTTGTCTCTTTATCTCACCCCTTGCTCTCTCCAAAGCTGGGACCGAAATCAGAAACGCCGGCGTCACTCGGGGCAGCAGAGCAGTGGGAGGCAGCAAGAGAGCCAGCAGCCCCTCACAGACCTCTCCCCCACCACCGTCAGCATCCTGGGGCCCTACGGCGACCCCCTGACCCCCACACCTGAGGCGGAGGAGTCCAGGCAGGGCCAGGAGGGTGCAGAGAAACTGGGTGGCCACGGGAAGAACGCAGCATTCCAGCTCAACCGGTGAGTGGCCAGTGAGCTGGAGCAACAGGGGCTGGCAGGGGACAGGGGGACAAGCACACTGAGGCAGGGCAAAGGTGATGTTGGCTAGTGGGAGTGGGGGTTTGGGGCAGTTTAAAGGCTCATTAATTTCCAATTCCCTCTTTCCCCCAGAATCCCACTGGTGAACCTGTGACACTCGCAGGAGAGGCTGAGCTGGCTCCCCCACCCTCCTGTCACCGCTGGCGAGTGCGGACTCTCCCGGCCTCTGCTACCCCAGGAAAAAAAGCAACCTCCTTGTGCCACGGCCCACCACCACCACCTTTATTAACTAACCCCACCGGGATGTGCCTGGGCAAATGGAAGAGCTGGGCCTCCTTAGCCTCCTGCTGGGGGAAGGTTGGGGACCCGCCCTGCCCGCGCAGGACAGGGTGACGAGAGAGCAGAATGGTGGGAGGGAAGACAGCTGGTGGTGGTGTGAAATCTTGACCTCCCCAGCCCCTCTTCTAGCCTACGTGCGCAGACACACTTGGATCTCCATGGCTCTCTCACCAGTGCATGCCTGACATCGGGGGTAGGCGAGGTGGAAAGGCGTACCCCTGTCCCCGTGGGCCCTCACCCTCCGTGTGTCCCTCCCCATGTCGTGTGCTTTGCAGTGAACGTCTGGAGTCCAGTGGCTGCAGGATTGCCCGCCAGGTGACTCGGATGGTGGCAACTTTGTCTGTTCCTGAGACCTTGGCCCTCCTGAGAGTCCCAAGGGTGGGTGAAGCTTGGGCAGAAGAGGCTCACAGAGCACCTGGGCCCTCTCAACAACCCAGTTCCTTGAAGGAAACATTAGCTTCCCCTTAGATGGAAGATATTCACATCTTTCCAGTTTCTTTCTGCCTAACACTCCTTTGGGGTTTTTTCTCATCAGCTTGTATCTTTCTTCCTCTCTCCATCCACAGTTTTTTCACCTCAGTTCCCACCCCCATGCCACTTCTCTTGCCAGTTAAACTTGGAAATGATTCCTTTAGCTTTCCAAATGTTTTGATCTTTGAAAGCCTCCTTGCTCTCGACCCTTTCAGCCTCCTTCAGCAAGGTTTTTCTGAATAACACCATTCTGTGATGATGCTTTCCAGAAAATCCAAGGTGAAGCCCTCTGCTCACCGTGTTATTTAGCAAGTGTCCTGCACACAGCTAAAGCATGGAATGCAGACATTGCTGGGCATGAGGGACTTGAATTTTGCTGAGCTCAGGAAGAGATTTGCTTTCAGATACTCCTGGCACAGGCAACAAGGCAGTAGACAGGACTCTGTGCCTGGGATGACCAAGAGCAGTTTAGAGTTGATCTTGGGAACACTGGAAGGGTTGCCATGTACTGCTGGTCGGTCTCTCCTGGAGTGCAAGGTGACTGGAAACCCATAAGGCAGTGCTTTCCAAGGGCATGAGAGAGGGGTATCTGGGCTCCCAGATGAAGCTTCATTCAGTTCCCCAGCTGGTTAGAAACTGAAAGCAATGGCACAAGTAATCTGTCCAAATTGGGTTGCCTGTGCATGTCCTTCAGGGCTGTGGTGGTCTGTGGGGCTGGCAGCCACACTGTCACTTACCTGTGTGAGCAAGATCCATGCATCTCCACCTCTTCCTGGGTGTCACTTTGAGGACGTGCGAGATGGCAAATTTCAGCTTAATGACAATAGTTCCTCTTAGCTTTTATGGACAACTTCAAATTAATTAAAACCCCACACTGACAACCACTGAGGTGAAAAGATGCACATTTAGATAAGGTTGCCCCTACAGTGTACAAACACCTTTAGCTGCTGGACTGATGTGGCCAGAGGCAGGAAAATCACCCACAGTCTGAAGGCCCTAATGCACTGTACAAGGTCTCTGACAAAAGTAATCTTGGAGAGAGGGAAGCAGTCTTTCATCCTTTATCTCTGCATAAAAAGCCTGTTCTTTATAGGACAAAGCACAGGGAATTTCATAAGAGGCCTGGTTCTGCCCGTTTACCCAGCTGAACCATTAGGTATTCTCGGGTCCCATCTGACTCACTGTGAAGGGCATTTAAATCAGAGTGTAAATTACAATAAGCTTCCCAAAAACAGTAGAGATTTGGAGAAAATGACAGGTCAAATAAAATTACTGGCTTATTAAAAGCACAGAGTGGCTGAAAGATGTAGGTGGAAAAGGACTCTGGAGATCTCTAGTCTAAGCACAGGTTGATTCTGTGCTTACAGCAGGGGATATTAGTGCTTTACCGTAGATCGATCTGTTACTGAGCCTGTTCTTATTCAGGATCCATGCAAGGCCTTGGTGGACATTTAAGCTGCAGATGGACATGGAAGGACCAGGTGGCAGTTCCTGCTCGCTGCCCCATTCATTGCTGCCCCTGTTCCCCCTCTCCCTGGCACGTCCCTGCTGGGGAAGGACATCTGCAGGAGTCTGCACTGCTGATTGCTGCCAATTTGCAATACCTTGAACTGGTTGAAGTAATTTTCCAGACCAGATTAATTAGATTGTTCTTTGATCAACAGCATTTGTTGAAACAAGGCCAGAGTTTAGAGTCTTCCACTTCAATGGCTGTCCTTGGAGTTTCTCTTTCCACAATGCTTCATGGAGAGAAGGTTTGTGAGAAAGTGGCAGGGGACCACAGGAGGCATAGTGAAAACATTTTCCAACACTTGATGTGGGGAAACCCTGCGCTTTCCTGGGAAGGCTTTTGTAAATTCCACAAACAAATCAGATTTTGGTGGTTTGGGGTTTTTTCCTCCCCCTTTTACATGTCTCTGGTTTTGGTAAAAGTATCTCCAGGGAGAGAAACCTTTCAAGGATACTGTGGTAAGGGGAAAGCTGGTGAAGCTGTGCAGAGAAAACTCTTACAACAACAGAGGCTTGGGTATAATGAACACCTTTTCTAAGAACAATTTTCCTAGCCAAATACTTTTTATGATAGTCATTCAATTTCTCACACAAAACAGGTTAGATACAGGGAAATAACTTCATTGTTCTGCCCAAACATTCATTGCTATGCTTTGTCCCTGGAACAAAACACTCAGAACACATGTGGACACACAAGCTTCTTCCAGTTAATAAATAATCTCACTGGATCTGTTTTCTCCATGACTGGAGCCTTATAAACCATCTTCCCCTACACAGACTGGAGCCAGAGCATGCCTGAGGTCTTTACCCTGGCCCAGGGTAATATTTTGTAGGATGTGCACATGGATGGGTTGACAGCACCAAGCAGGGCAGAGGACAGCACCTTTAGTCACAGCCCATCAGGTTTCCCTGCCTTCTAGATGAATGGAGGAGAAAGATTTTTTTTTCTTTCCATTAGAAACAGAAAGATTAGAGAGAAAAGTGTGCAGGGAAACCAACTGGAAGTGTTCATAATCTTGGGATAATTCTGCCCAACATTTCTATGCTATTAAAAGGGAACATCCAGGTGGGCCAAGTGAGATGAAGTGACTGTGTCTCTGCTGAGCTCCTGGAGAGCTCTGGCTTTTTGAACACAAGGGTGGTCTCTCTCTGACCACAGTGGAAGGGAGGGAAGTTCCTGCTTTGAAGCACGAACTGGAGTCTCCTTCTCCTTACCCAAGAGAGTGGTATCACCACAAGGCCAAATCCTGCTTGGGCTTTCCCATCTGGTTGGTTGCAATTGGTAGGCAGGGAGCAGGCCTCCGGTGTGTGTTTCCACACCTCTCCTCCAGTCCAGTTTCCCGGGGCTAACATCCAGCCAAGCATCCCAAAATTCAGAGAGGGCTATCTACCTCTTCCTCAATGGCACCCAAGTGCCCTTGCAAATCTGGTCCCTTCATTTCCCACTCCACTTCCCGATGAAGAAAAATGCTTGGAAAGGAGTGGTTTGTTCATTCCCTGCAAGTTCTCAAACAGGACCACCTTGAGACTGTTCTGAATTAAACTGTTTTGTTTTTTCACACTGACAAACCACATCTGTGGCACAGCCTTAGAGCTGAGACCTGCAGCACAAAAGTCCTGGGTCAAACTCCAGCTGCCCAGCTGCATCCCTGCTAATGTCCCACTGTCATCCTGGCCCTACCCTGGCAGGACCATAGAGAGAGGTCCCCTTCCTTCACCAGCTACTGGCTCTCTACTCCTCTTTTCCTGTTGTTTTCCCTCTCCCACTGTTTTCCCTCTTCCCACTCTTGTCCTGTACCATGGTCTCCCTCCTGGTTCTCTCTCCCTTCCTACTGTTTCGCTTTCCCTACTCCTCTCTTGTTCTCCCTTTGCCACTCGTCTCGTTCTGCCACGGCTTCCATCCTCCCCTCCAGCCTCCCTCCCGCTCCCCTGCTCAGTCTCGCTCTTCCCCCTCCCCTGCCCTTGTGCGCTGTGATCTATATTTTTGTAGGATTTCTCTTCTCCTTGTGGTGAAATATTCAAATCTTGTGGGATGTTAGTTTCAACATTTTTAAATAAAACTTTGCAAAATATTGAAAGCAGACCTCTTGCATCTGTGGCTACACTGGAAAAGCCAGGGTGGGATGAGAGGTGCTCCCTGGGCAGACCCCATCGGGATGCTGGCATCCCACATTCCTTTCTTGGGAGTAGAGGGGGCAGTTTAGCCCCGTGTCCATCTTGCCTCGGTCTCTTTGCCGGCTGAAGGGTCCCTTTGACCAGTCTCATGCATTTCCATGGGAGGTGGTGCCTGGTGGAGGAGGAGCCCTTCTTCACGCACATCTCCACCCAAAGCAGCTGTCCTGCCTCGGGAGCTGCCGTCTCCCCGGCACGCCCTGGGGCTGCTTGTCCCGCTGGGGGCCAGGGTGTCCGGGAGAGGTGACAGAAGCCGAGGGGAAGGGAGGGACATGCAGCGCTGCAGGCGCAGCAAGCCTCCCTCACTCTGTTCCCCGCGGCTGCCTCCGCAATTTCTATTTACAGCCCTGCTGCCTCCCCTCCTGGCCACAGTGCTGCTGCTGTTGCTGGTTTCCAGGGCTGCTCTGTAATTAAGCATCCTTGTCTCCTGCAACTCCTCCACTTCGCAAGCCCAGCGGCAATCGGGGCTGGGGCGCACCAGGCTTGATGGCCACTCCAAAGGGCTGCTCCCTGGCAATGGCTGGAAGGCTACTGGAGATGGGGATGGTTCCCCAGCCCCTGTTCCCTCTGTCCTGTCTGAGTCTTTGGGCACTGGAGGTGTCCCCAGTCCTCTGCTTTACTGTTGGAGGAAGGAGCAGGCTTCGCAGATGAGACCTGGCCTCGGACTCTGGGGTTTCTGCCCACTGGAAAGACCCTTCCTGCTGCAGGGCCAGGCCCCTCCACATGGCACCCTGTGCCCTGGACAGTATCTCTGTGGGTTGGTGGTGGCCCCAGGCCCATCAGAGAGCAGACACACTCCTGTGGTGGCTGTCCCGGGGTACAGGTGCACAAGAGGCTGAACAGCCCCTGTGCTGAGTGTAGGAGGGCAGAGACTTTCACCCCTGTTGCTTTAGGTGGAAGATCCTCTCCAGTCAACAGCTTTGGGGCTGGGCAAGCTGGAGAGACTTGACAGAGGTGGGGATACGTTCTCATTGTGCTGAAATTGCACTCATGTACTCATTGGTGCAGTGAGATGTTTTGCACAAACCTCATCTGCTTCCAGCCGGAGCTTCAGCCCTTCCTGCTGACTTCTCCCTGTCATCAGATGCTTTTCCTCTGGTGCCCTCTCTGCACAGGCTGGGGCTGCAGGCACTCAGCCAAACATACCCTTTTTCACCAGGACTCTCTCTCTGACTCACAGGAGAAGCTCCACAAGCTGCCCCTCACTCTTCTGGCTTCCTGAAACACCGTCTCCCTGGTTTAGTCTCCTCCCCTCCCATCACCACTCCCCACTACATTGCTCCTATCCACCTGTCCATGTTGACTTCCCACCCTTCCAGTCTGGTCCCATCTCTGACTCCTTTTCCAGCATCTCCATTCCTTTCCTGTCTGCAGCCTTACCTCCTTCCCTAGCATCTCCCCCACATCCTGTTCTCCAGCAGGGAGCTAGCACTGGGAGTTGCCTTCTGAATGAGGACAGCAAAGATGGGAGGAATGGATGCAATCATTTAAATCAAGGAAGAACATACAAAACCTGTACAATGACTTCAAGACACATAAAAATCACCCTAATGAGTGGCCAAAAACCAAGCATGAGGTGTTGCTGACTGCTGTGATTTCCTGGGAAAGAGAGTAGTTCAGAAAAACATCTCCAAAATCTGGGATTCCCTCCAGCTGAATGCCTTCTATAACCTGCTATAAATTATTCCATTATGAGAAAAAAAAAAATAAATCAGGCAACTGTCAGCTGGAAGAGTCTGTATTGCAGGGATGTGGCAGCACCAACAACACTTGCTTACCTCCCCTGCTCAAGGACCTTCTCCAGAGTTGTGGCTGGAAGTTAGGACCCCATGTGCTCTGGCTGTGGCCTCCTCTCCAGGCCTGTGCTGCTGGATGTCATTTCTTAGTGTTCCTCTGCAGCACACCTTGTGAGAGAGCCATCCCAACACTGTGTGGGCATGAGGGGAGTGGTGAGAAAACACCTGTGGGGCTGTGGGCATCCCTGTGCTCCTCGAGGAGGGTGTGGAGCGGGCATGGCAGCGTGCACAAGCTGTGCTAACTCAAGTGTGAGCCTTTCTGCAGGGGGAATGGAGAGCTTCAATCACAGGTAGCTCTGCACTCTACTAAAGGGACCTGGCTGTGTGGATGGCCATTTAATTAGGAGAAATGCACAACTTGAAACTGCCATAAAGAGTCGCCCTGAAACAAGCAACCTCTCATTTCAGCATCATGTAAAAGAGTTGAGTAGTTCCCTTGGTTCATTCCTGCTTTGATCCTCAGAGGCAGAATTGAATCTTTATTGAGGACTGCTGTGTCTCCGAGTGCACATTGCACTCAGTGAATAATAGGCCATTCAGTGACGCATTCCACATTGATCCAAAGCCCAGCTTTCTCTGGGAGTGACCAGAATGCAAGCAAAACCATCTTCAGCCTCAGATCAATCCTCACAAGGGATCTGGCAGGGAAGCAAATGGCAGTTCCTGCTCCAGGGCCCTGTCCTGCCTCTCTGTGGCTCCTAGTTAGCACTCCAGTGGCAGGAGAGCAGATGCTCTAGGGCAGCCAGTCTAGTTTGAAGCTCAGACTTTGTCGACAGCTGGACATACCACAAGGGATCAACAAACAAGCAAGTAAACAAGCCTGGGGTGACTTGTTTTCTATCAGAGGAACATGGTGTGATGCCTACAGCATGCACTGGTCAAATCTGAGTTACAGCCTGGCCTAGCTAGGGAGCCAGTTGGTTTCCTTGTTAGTTTGCCTATGAAAGGATGCACCAGAATCACAGGCGTCGTGATTCTCTCAGGTGCTCTCTAAGCCTTGGTAAAGTGACACAGACTGCAGAAGCTTCAGAGCTCTTCCCAAACCAAGGGTCTGTCAGTGGTGGGTGTCCCCTGCTAATGTCAGGGAAGTCAGTGTAGCCAGGTTAGGACACAGTTTTGCCTGAACGAGTTCATTAACCAAAACATGAATGCAGTGGTTAAATACACATACAGTGGACGTTTGTGCCAGTCTTATTATGTGGATTCAGTATTTGGCAATGCCAGGATGAATTATCTAAGCTCAAAGTGGTTTCTCTCCCATGCCTTTTTTTCTGCTTTGACAATTCTTTTCTTATGTGATATATTACACAAATCACACAAACATCACATAAATGAGATCCAACACTCTGCGCATCCTGCGTTGGCTGGATACAGCAGGAACCCTAAGAGGTTCCTTTATAATGAGATTTCTCTTGTATCCAGCATCAGGGCCTCCATGACAAAACTGAAGACCAAAAATACTGTCCCGGATAAATGTGGGTTTGTTGTATCTACCCACATTGGCCAGCTTACTTGTAGCTCCCTATGCAGTGCAGTAATTCTGAGTGCAGGATATGGGGAAGAGACAGATTTTCCCCTTGTTACCTGCAGGTTAGAGGAGAGCTGGGACAAAAGGGTGACTAAGCATAACACTGCCTCTTCCAGGGTTTTGGTGACAGTTCTTTGTTCATATTCAGGCAGTCCTGCAGAGAGGAACAAACTGCCTAACTAAAATATAGGGAGCTGAGGCTGTCAAGCAAAGGCCTAAAGAGAGGTATGAGGGAGCAGGGATATGAAGGAGGACAGGAAAAGGCAGGGTGAGGAGAGAGTGGGCAGAAACCAGAAATCATGGCTAGGATTAAATGATGGGGCTGGAAGGAGAAGTAAGGTCAAAGGCAGGGATCAGAATAGAAATTTAGAGCTAGAGGGCATTGAAAGTGCTGGGTAAATGAAGACAACGTGGGTGAAGCAGGGCTCTGGGAGCTCATGGGGACCAGGGTGCTGCCAACACTGAAGCCCCAATTTAGCCTGAGCACTTACCCAGCTCCCCTGATCCTTCCAGCTGTTTCAGGAGCAGCAGTTGAATCCTCCCCTGCCTCCTGGGGAGGGAAAGGAAGGGAAAGCACATGCTCATGAGTCAGCCCTCAGAGCTCAGCCTCACTGCTACAGTGCTGACCAAACCTATGTGTGAGAGATGCAGGACTGTCACAAAATGTAGGTAAGGGGCTGAAAGTCCCTTTTGCAGGTTTAAAGGTCTCAGCCCTCTGATGTTTGCTCCAAAGGATGATACATTCCTACTTAAGGAATGCTGTTCCCTTTTCTTGCTTCCTTATCTATGTTAGTTGTCTGGCCATCATCTTCCAGGAGCTGAGATGGAGTCCACTGCATGTGACCTACAGAGGTACCAAGAACTAAGCCATAGGGATCGTGCTCAGAACAACCACAGCACTGAAACCACCAAAAATGAGGCCGTCAGAGTCTGCCCTTGTGCTCCCAGAGCCAGTCTTTTGGCCTCTGGCCTTTACCACTGAAGGGCAAGGACAGTACCACCTGGAGCAGGTACTGGAGCAGTGCCTGGTGAGGGGGGAGTCCCTCACACCTGGAAATCTATGCACTGGAAAGCCCAGAAAGAATGATGCATGAAGAAAGTGCTTAGCAAAGCTGAAGCCAAGGATGCAAATGTGAAGGAAGGAGTGAGTAGTGGTATGAAACAGCGAGCACCATCCTCTGCACCAGAAGGGCCTGCTGGAAAAGAAGTGCATGATAACCTGACTCCAAGCATCTATCAGGATGGTGGATGAAGGAAGAAGCTGGTGTTCCACAACTTCTGAGCTCACTTTGCATCCTGGGTGGTTGCTGCCATTTGTTTTCTTCTTTGGTGATAATTGTACGTCGTTGCTGTGCACGGTTCACTGCACAAATGATTTCACATACCCGCCCGAGCTGTGCTTTATTGTACTTTGTTTAAATATGCGAAATTGTATGCGACTCCATGTGACGTCTTATGCAAATTGCTTCTTGTGTTACTGTGCATATTTGAAATTAATTTGAGTATGATCACAGCCCTGACTCTGAAGCCATTGTTTAGACTGAGCACTCACCCAGCTCCCCTGATCCTTCCAGTTATCTCAGGAGCAGCAGCCTGAGCCTCCCCCGCCTGCCTCAGCCTTGATCCAGAAGCAATGTGCACTGGAGGTGACACAGCTTAGATGAAGGTCATGTTCCAGGCCTCTGCTGAATTTGCCAGTTAGTGCAGCCAGAAACTGAGTATTTAATGGGGAAGCTGGAGCACCAAACTCATGTCCCAGAAGGGTCTGCAGACATGCACTCGTGGGGACCAAATTTTAATCCCTGCAGAGCCAGGCTAGACTCTGGACAAGGATATGCCATCCAGTGGTTCAACAACTCACCAAGGTATCCAAAGGCATCTAGGCTTAGAACAAAGCACTGGTGTTACAATGTCAGGAATGAAAGAGGCTTTCTGGAGAAGCTTGTTAACAATCTGCCCCTTCTGGCAGCGGATCTGCAGATATAAGGCAAATGCTCTACACACAGGTGTTCCATGTTTTTAAAAAGATCAGATTCCATTAAGAACATCTACTAAACACACCAGCCATAACACAGGCAGCAGTATATTTTCTATGCTAATCTCTGAACAACATTGAAGCCATTTCAGCAACATTCTTCATGCTAATTTTCCCTTTTCTCCTCTTCTTGGTTATGAGTCAGCAGCTAGGCTTGAAACCCCTAACCTTCATCGCTGAGGAATGATGTAGACCTCACTCTGGCAAGGCCTTAATCTTCTGTTAAAGAACAGAGAAGAGACAGTCAACCACTGAGTTTCCCGTGACTCCCGTTTTATCCCGGCTCACACAATCCACTGTAATCTGGCAGTGAAGTGTTTCATGCAAGGATTTCTGCGCTGGGCAGTTGAGTGCAGGTGGGTGTTGGGAGGCAGGGGTGGCTGGAGCTGTGGGCCACGTCCCAGGGCTGCTGGTGTCCAGGGCTGGCAGCAGAGAGGAGCGAGGCAGGCGGTGCTTCCAGGCAGGTGCAGCTGGTTCACTGTAGCACCCAGCCTGCGGCTGACCTGGGACAGCTGCTGTCATCTTTCCCCTTGACAGATGCTCCTGGGGCATCCCCTTCTCTCGTCCCCTTTTCCCATCCTGTGCCAAGGTGGTCTCATTCAACTGGCTGCACACTCTGGGAAAGGGGTGATGGATGGACCCTGGCCAGTAATCAGTATCCTGGCTGGGCACTAAGCCAGTGGGGGAGCTGGCCTCAAAGCCCCTGAGTGCCCAGCTCACTCTCCCCTGTGCTGCAGTGTGGAGGAGCCCTCTTCTGCTCATCAGAAATCCCCTCAGATCTGCAAGACACCCAGCCATCTCCTGAAGCAATTCGTCTTGGGCCTGCCTGTCACATACTGTCCCCTCTAATTTCTGTGCTTAGCTCTCTGCACGCTGGAGGCAGGAGGATGCACATCCTCACTCCCTGGGTAATTACAGCCCTACAGCACTCTGCAGTGCCCCCAGGACACCATCTCACAGCCCCACTTCCAGGCGAGCCCCAGGCACCCAGCTTGGCTTGCGCTGCTTTGAGGGCAGAGTCGTTATGAAAATGTCCTGCAATTGCATAAGAAGAGGGGACTGGCAGAGATCTCCTGGCCTGCAGCAGGCAGCCCCATTGCATCCTCTTGCTCAGAGACCTCCAGTCCCACAACAAGTTGTCTCCTGGCCTCACTGCTGCTGTTGAAAGGCCATTCCTGATCCTTGCACTGGCAGGTGGGAAGCTCCTTCTAATTTCCATCCTCAGTGTACCCATGGCCCAGACTGTGATAACTCATTCTTGTGCCAGCACTGTCCTCAGGCTTAAATTCAATGTCAAAACCCTTTGTTAACACAGAGTTAATGTTGCTTGGTGATAGCTCATTCATTCCCAGAACATTATGTTCATCAAAACGCAAACTTGTGGAAAAACAGGGCATTTAGAGCTAAAGTACATGCCCAGGCAACCTTACTTGTGCACCTTCTGAGCTGGCAGCTGCCAGAGGGACTGTCAGCTCTCTGTCTGCATTCACTGCATCAAGCAGAAAGTGTTCTGTGACGATCAGTGGGAGCGTTACCTGGGACCGGAGGGGGAGAGCAAGGAGGGGAGAGCCAGTCCCTAGGGGGCAGGCGGGGTGGGGATTTCAGCTGCCAGCTCTGGGATGAAAGGCAAAGTGTTTCTGCCCATGGGATACTGGGTTCTTTCAGTGCACCACTTTCAAGGACAGAAGGAGATTACATGTGATTAGGACGTCCTGGGGTAAAGATTTCACCAGGCACTCCACTCTGCAACAACACCAAAGGCAGCAACTTTCTGGCAAGTGTCAGCTCATAAAAATGCAGCCGTGTGGCATCGGTGCTTTGGGAAGGGCACACCAGTGCTCACCGAGAGAGCAGGTCCTGACCCACTGCAGAGTCACTGCGGTGGGGGAAAGCCATCTCCAGCAGCAAGTTTAGCTAGCCCAGCAGGTTTGGCACAACCACAGCTGGGGGGGGCTCCTGCGATTTTTGGCAGCATCAGGCTGTTTGCTCTTTTGTGCAGTTGCAGTCATGCTGTTTCTACCACAGAGGCTGCTGTGTCTAAGGTGAAGGATGCTAGGAGGCTGCCACGAGCTTCAGCCCCATCCCAGGCTCCATATTAAGGGAATTCAGACCAGGATTGCGAGCATGGCTACAGAGATGTACAGTGTACAAGTGACAGGGCTGAAAATTTTGGAAATTTTAATACATGGTGATTGCATAAGTTTCAAGCACAGAAGCAAAGAATGGCCAGAGGGACTCCCTCTGTACACCACTGCCCTGTTACTCATGCTGTTGCCATTCCCAGCTCACCTTTCTCACTGCACTAAAACATTAGTGCTTTTAGGAACTGCTAATGTTTAAAACAAATTTTCTTACAGTGTTTGCTGCTGGGTATGTATTTTCTAAAGAGTGACTTATAGGAAGTTCAATATGAAGGACAGCCACAAATGCTGCCCTAGACAGGCTGCTCAGCATCCTTCTGTCCTGCCAGGCTTTGTGCTGGGCTCCTATCTCCAAAAGTTTTGGCGGGGGGCAAGTAGCATTTCTCAAATTTATTCTCTACTTTCTGAAGTTTTTTGTATGCCCAGTGTGTGCAGTACCTGCCTTCTTGCTGACCCAAAAGGGCAGCTGGCCATACTTGCCATAGCAAGGATGTGCAGACAGTGGGAGCTAATCTGGGGGAAGCAAAGGGCTGTCAGCTGGCAGGCCTGGAGGGCTCCACTCCAGAAAAGGGAGACAGGGAACGAGCAAAGAGTGATTTCTCAGGTGGCAGCTGCTCCTCAGACAGAGCCAAGGCTTCTGCGACAGATGCTCACTCTGCCTGCAAGGCTGGAGGAAACGAAGCCCCAGGTGACCGTGGTGCTGAGAGAGTTCCTGGAAAACACAAGCATCCTTGCTAAAATGAGGCCCGGCAATGATGCAAAAGATTTTCTAGGAACTCTTGAGTATCTAGGTGAGATGGAGAACTGCCCTGAGGATGTGGAGATCATTATGCCAGCCTGTCTGGGAGGAGGAGCTCAGCCAGCTGAGTGGGAAGGAAGCACTTGAACCTGCAGAACGCTGCTTGCTGCATCTCTGGACTCACCTGCCCTGATCCAAGGACTTGCTGCTTCCAATGAGGCACTGGGCAGGAAACATGTGCCCTTGGGTCCCACATTCCTCCAGGCAGAAGACCTGGCCACAGCTGGACTCCCTAAAGCCCTGTGTAGAGAAGCTTCCATGTGGAGAATCAATAAATAATCCAGGAGCTTTTGGGTGTAGTAAGAGGGCCCAGGAACAAATTCGCAACTCTTGTGCACTCAGCTTGAATAGTGGAAAACTACCCAGAAAGCAGACAGCACTGTGGAGAGTGAGGAACATAAGGATGGAGAGTGCAAAATGAGAAAAGGACAGTGCTCTGTCAAACAGGCAGAACACGCTTATGGATACAGGCAGTTGGATCTGCTTGCCTCTGAAACAGAAGAAATGCATCAAATCCTGATGAGGTGCACCCACAAGTGCTGAGTGAGCCAGCAGAAGCCATTGTGAGGCCACTCTCGATAACTCTTGATTGGTCATAGCACCTGGGAGAAGTACCTGAACACCTGGGGAAAGCAAACATCTCTCCTGTCTTCAAGAAGGAGGATCCAGGGTCAGTCAGCTTCACCTTGATTCCTGAGAAGATGATGGAACAGGTAATCCTGGAAATAATTTCCAGGCACGTGAGTGACAGGAAAATCATCAGGAATAGTCAGCATGGATTCATCGAGGAGAAGTCATGCTTGACCAATTTGATAACCTTCTATGATAAAATGCCTCACCTTCAACAGGGCTTTTGACACTGTCTCCCAGAAAATGCTCACAGTCAAGTTGCTGATGTATAGGCTGGATGAGTAAACAGTGAGGTGGCTGAAACCAGGCTGAATGGCCGGGCACAGAGGGTGAGCAGTGGCACAAAGTCTAGCAGGAGGCCAGTAACCAGCAAGGACTGCTGGCTCATAGAGACCCTCTGGGTGATTCCTCAGCACGGGCAGGCTGGACCAGACAACCTCCAGAGCTCCCCGCCAACCTCAGGCACTCTGTGATTCTGTGAAACCACTTACTGGGAATGGTCTCTGATGAGTGCCACCCCAAGCTGTGCCTGGGCTTTGCCTCAGGCAGCAGTAGCTGAATCTGGCTAAAACTGCAGCAGTTGTGTGACAGAACGGGTGACTGCAGGTCCCCAGCCTGCCCCGTGTCCCATGGCTGAGTACTCTGGCACAGATACAGTCATGGCTTCAGCAGACGGCAGGCTTAGCCTCTAACAAGGACAGAATGACTTCCCCATCCAGGAAGAGGTGGAATGAGGGAAGGATGAAGCTGGTATGGGAGAAAAGGACATGATGGACAGGGAAACTCTCTGCAACTTGCTCTGCTTCTCATCAGGAGCTGTTCCCTCCTGCCATATGGCTGTGTGCCTTGCCTGCTGGGGAAAAAGGAGTGTCCAGGTGTGTGATATGGGGGAGAAACAGTGGCAAGCTTGCAAGAGTGTTAACTAGTCACAGCACTAGTGTTAACTAGTGCTGTGACTAGTTAACACTACTGCTGCTGAGCTTAGCTCCTTGCAAACTACAGCACAAGGAGGACAATGAAGTAACCCTGGGAGATAAGCTGTCTGCAGTACAGTGAGAGGAAGCAAGGCAGCTGGTGAGTTCTCCCTGCTGATGTTGTAAACACATCTAAAAAAGTACTTCCCTGAACATGATGTTTACCTGAAACTTGGGAGCCTTGCCCAGAGGGATCTGCTCCAGATGCTGTGAAAACTCTGGGATACAATAAAGGCGCAAGCGCTGCTGAAATCTGAAAAGCCACCCAGAGTGATGCAGCCCAAGCCTGTTAACTCTGAAAGCCTCTCAGCGTGTTTGAGTCCATAATGAATTCCAGAGGGGTTCACGGTGCACAGACTTGGTGCATCTCTGATGTTACACGCTGTGAAAACACTTGTAGCAGACCGTCCTTCCACACTTTGTGATGCTTACCCACGGGGCTCCTGGCAGACTCTGTTATCCCTAGAAACCAAGCAGCAGACTACTTGTCCTGGCTGGAATTGCCTCTTTCCCCTTCAGCTGGCCACAGCCCCAAGCCCCTCTCCCCCAGCCTCTTTCTCATCCCTGTCAGGCAGCAGCTGCATGTATGAATTAGCTTCCCCTCTGATGGGCACTTCAAACCTGAAAAAACCCTCCAACTTCAATTCATCAGGAAGATCACATTAAGCCCATCTAATCTCGCTGTCTGACAGGGGAACTGCACTGGCCGACTAGGGGGGTGTAGTAGATGTGATACATCTTGACTCCCAAGCTTTTGATAGAGTGAAAGGCACAAACAGTGGGGGAAAAACCACAGGTGTAATTTCCAAAAGATGCACACAATTGCCAAAAAGTATATACAGCTGGTTTGGGGAGATTGCTCTGTCAGGGTGGAAAGGCACTTTTCAACGGGGCTGTGGAAATCAGTAGATTCATTTTCATCACTGAGAGCTTAAGCTGTGTGGTAGAGAAAGCTTTTTAACTATCCAGCAATAAAATGCTGGACTAGATTGGCCAGGGAGCCTTGTCATTGTAGGCTGTTGAGAACAGGTTCAACAAATATCTGTCAGGAATGAGTTGTGCTTACTTAATCTTGTCATCGGGTCAGGAGGCTGAATTACATGATTGCCTGAGGTCTCGTCCCAATTTCATTTCCCCCAATTAAATTAAATAAACCTCAGAAATCATTGTCAGAAGCAAGCTGCAGCAAGCTATACTTACTGCAACCCCCCACCCTCAGTCAAGTGTTAGATCAGCACTAATCCCATCGAGGTGTAAACCAGGTTCAAGACCTACCACTCTTTCTCCAACATGAAAACCAGCACAATGAAACCCTTTCAGTTCTGCTGCAGGGGCAGGAGGCACATTTAGTTCAGGCTGGCTTTTGTGTATTTCTCCAAAGAGCCGAGACTTTTCTGAGATGCTGGGTTTTAAACTTCCTTTCTGAGAGAGCTTATGGGAGCAGGCATTGTGTGAGAGAAACACCAAGAAGTCACCTGCATAAAGAGCACAAGACTTCAGACTGATCTCTTACCCTTGAAGGAAAAACTCTTTGGGGGATGGGGCAGAAAAATGTGGGCTTGTGGGCCTATGTTCAGCACACCTTTTCTTATAATGCTGTGCTTGTCGTGCTAACCTGCTCTGCCTGCCAAGGAGGCACAGTGAATTGCAGGGAGAGGTAAATCTGTGCAGCCTTTAAAAGAGCCAAACTCAGAAGAGAAAAGGACTGCCCAACTAAATCATGGCTGAGCTCCTTCCCTTCTCAAATGGCTCATTTCGCTGCGCACATCCCTGTGTATAAAATGGGTTTTTAGAGAGAAGTTCATCCATTCCAGCCTTTTGCTAAGCTAAGGAAGGCTCCATGTCCGCTCTTACGGAGAACAAGGGTAGGCACAGAGACAGACTCTGTTATTCCAGCTCCCCCACACTGCTGCCAGCCCTGAGCCCACTTCTGAATATGAGTGACAAATTGTATACAGCATCCTAAATAAGATTAACGTAATGATCTCTTTAAGGCTGTTGTCTTTGTGATCACGTCACATCGGGGCTTCATAATCATCTCGTGAATGATGAATGCACCCAGATCTGTCTCTTCTTCTGTCATTTCTAACCAGCGAATCTCTGTGTGTAAAAGACATTCCTGTTAGCAGGAGCAAAGAACAGGACCTCGCACTTCTCTGCTTCAGACTGTGAGTAATTCTCCTAAATGCATTTAATCAGCAGACTTCCTTTTCATGCTGCTTTTTGCTGAGCTAGAGCCATTACTACAAGCAGAATTATTCCCAAGGCCAGTGACATTCCTCCATGGTGGCAGTTCCCTTTTGACTCCACACATCATCTGCCTCTCCCTGGCATTTTACCCACCTAAAATTCTCCTACTAATTTCTTTCAGTTCAGCTTATCTAGCTGCCTTCCAGCCCTTACTGCAACAAATGCCCTACTGAAATCCAACTAGATTAGATTTACCAATTTCTTTTTTCACCCAGGTAAGGGAAAGGAGGTAAAGAAAAGGATCAAGTTAAGGGCACACAGTGCTTTTGTTGATAAACCCATTTTGTATTTGATTCCATTTTCCACTTACTGCTGTAGCTTTAATTCTGTTTTCCTTCTGTAATTTGTTCTTAACCTTATACTCTGTTGAGACTAGACTAATGGGTTTGCAGCTGCCCAGAGTACTTTGTTTTCTCTCTTCCTGAAATATAGCTCCTTTTTCCCAGCCCTGACATGCTTATTCTGAAGTTGATGGATATGCTGCAAATCTTTGCTCCCAAAACTGCTGCTTCCTCAGACGACTTGGAAAAAAAAACAACACACAAATATCAAGGTAAGGTGGTGAGCTCCAGTCTTGCATTTACAGAGCTTCTCGAGGACTGCTTTTGCCTTAATACATCAAGTTACTGCTCTCCACCCTTTCTTCTATCCTCTTCTCCCACCTTTTTCAGCATCATCTTTCTTATTGAGAAATGACAGGAGGCAGCTGTAAAGACCCAGAGGTGTTTTAGCAGCACTGTGGTGAGCACTGAAGGTGGTCTGTGAGGAGTGCATCAGCCGAGCACCCACCCCTCTGCTCTCCTGGTGAGCTGAAAGCCACAGTTTAGGCTATCACAGAGGCATGTTTCTCAAAAAGAGGGGGGCTGAGAAATGACTGTTTAACTTCTGAAAGGGAACAGAAATCCCCTGAAACTCACCACAGATTTTCCGACTGCAAAGAAACATGCAGACACCTAAACCAAGAATTTAAAGCAGTTATTAAAGTCTCTCTGCTTCTGAAAGGGTGCAGGTTTTTTGTAGGGAGGGAACTCTTACATGCTGCAATACAGTTTTAAATGACATTTCAGTGATTGATGCTGTTCAGAAAAACATGGATGTCACAGCTGAAGGAGTCACCCCCAAACCAACCAGATCTTGCTGTTAGGAGATTCATCTGTAGTATAAAATGGGACAAGTTGTGCTACAGAGGGTGGCGAGCCAGCTGGAGAAGAGACATTCGTGCAGAAAGGCTTTACAGATGCTAATGCTGCTGTCAGCACAGATGCATTTCCACGGGGCCAAACAAGCACACTGACCTTCTGGCTCCCTGCGTTGTGAAGACACTGAACACTGGCTCATGGCAGAGCAGCAGAACAAAAATACTGACCCACACAAAAAGTCAGGTGGGAAGGGATTTCTGGAAGTCTCTAGTCCAATTCCCTGCTTATAGCAGGATAACTCCAAAGCTAGACCAGCTTACTTAGGGCCTTGCTCACAAGCTTCTGAACATCTCCAAGGATGGAGATGTTCCAGTCTTTTAAGGCACACCTTCCCCTACTGAATTGCTCTCAAGGGGAAGAAATTTTTTCTTACACATGTTTAGAATTTCTTTGTTTGAACATTTGTTCCTTGTTTCTTGACCCTTGTTTGCTGCCTTCTCTTGACCCTTGTTTGCTGCTGGCTTCCTCTTCTCTACAGCTTTCCTTTAGGTAGGAGCAGACAGCAACTAGACACCCCCTCAGTCTTCCCTGTTTAACAAACCCAGCTCCCCCACCTTCTCCTTGTGCATTGTGTGCTCTACCCTCCACCGTGGGGCCCTTTTGCTGGCCATGCTGCAGCTTGGGTGCAATCTTCCAGGTGGGGCCTCACACCGCTCAGGTGGATGGGAATAATAATTTCCCTTGATCTGCTGACTACACCTTTGCTAATGCAGCCTAGGGGACCTTCATTGCTTGAAGGGCTCACTGCTGAATCATGTTTAAAATGCTTCTCGATAACTTTTGTGGGGATCTAATAAAATACAGGGGTTATTGCCACAGAGAACTTATCACCCTACTGGAGCAGGCTTTGGCTGTGCCCACTCAAGAGGGACCCTCTCAGGCACTTCTGATGTAACTGTGATTTTTGCCCTGTGCTGAAGGTCCTCAGCCACTCTTGCTGTCCTGACACATCTAATGAGTAATACTTTTTCCTCCTTCAAAATTATGGGATTTGTATTCATGGCACATTGGCCAGAAGTTTCAGTAACTAACTGCCCTTACTACACTAGAGTGGCTAAATGAACTCTGCCTGGAGCCAAGGCTGATCCAATCACAGGTTTTTACATTCCTGACCAACAGAGACCCACCTCCAAGTTCCCAGTCCTCCCAGTTTCTCCCAGTTCCAGAGAAACTTACTTCTTTCACTGAAAAAGGATTGCATTGTTGCTGCATGTGCTTCAAATTCCAGAGTGTATCCCAGGTGTGTGGTTTCTGCTCCTTGCCCTTAACAGCAAGATGCCACTATAATGAAATGATTCAGGCAACCAAGCATGTGCAGGATAACACGCATCTATAACTCTCCATTACTGTGTATTTCTAAAATCTTAAACAACACTAAGCAGAAAAGTTACCAAGCAAGGGAAAATGCAATCTATTTCCATGCAGCAGGAGGAAAAAAAAAAAAAAAACCCACAAAAAACCAAACAAAAAGCAGAAAAAAAAACTACCAAGAATGACGTGCTGAAATGCTCTCTGCTGTGTGCTGCCAGGGGATTTAATCAGCCGATTGCCAAAGAGATGTCAGTTCCCTGAAAAGAGTGAGGACAACACGCCTTGCTGAGAAATGTACTCTCAAGATTAAAATACCAGCTGCAGAATAAACCAAATATTGTCCTGCAAGCAGCTAAAAATTTGGGTGAGAATGAATCGCCGCCATCCTTAAAATGTGTGTCACTACATCATCACACCTTCCAAGTCTATCTGTCCATCTCTGCCTACTGGTCAGTACCCCCAACAAATTCAGGTACCACTTGAGCCAGCTTAATGAGGCCATGAGGCCTCATTAGGCCAGGTTTACCAGCCCTAGGAGCCAGCCAAGCAGGATCCTATGACACGGAATACCACCTGTGTTACCGGGACAGCCACCGTGAGCAGTGCAGTTTACACACAGACAGCAAACAAAAGGTGCTCAAGCACAAGGGAGTAGAGTGGCACCACGGGAGGATGGTCTGTAATCACAACTGAAGGGCCAGGGGTGTGTGCTCTGTGTTGGGGTGGTGAAAAAAGAGAGAACTGGAGAAATCAGGAGAGTAGATAAAGAAGGAAAGTGCTGAGGTGGGAACGTGACAGTCAGATGTGATTGTGGAGGAGGCAACAAGGATGGGAGATGGAGCAGGCAGCCAGCGTGGAGGTGTGTGTTTGCCACCCTCCCGGGCCAAAGCTGCACAGCAGAAGTTGTTACAAAGGTTGTGAGAGAGCAATTGTCGTGGTAACCGGCTGGCTTTCTCCACACATTTTCTTTTCTGAGCTTGTCAGGAGCTGGTGCCCTCAGCAGGAGGTGGGAACCTGGCTGTGTTATTCACATGATTCTGCTCCCAGGAGGGAAGCCCCACTAACCTCCACCTACCACCTGCCCCAGGGCTCCATTACCTCCTGCAGTCACTTTGCATTGCTGCTGCCTTACTTCCTCGCTGCAGAGTTGTGAGCATCTCTGTCACCCCCTCCCCAGCTCCCAGCCTGGGCTGGTGGTGCTGCTGGGCAAACCCCGTGGCTGGTGGAGCCTGGCCACCCCTGCTCACACAGCTCCGAGCGAGTTGGATAGAGGGAGGCTGTACCAAAGCAGGCCTTTCTAAAGAAATGAGCTGGTCTGGAGGCTGGCCTGGGGGTCTCCACTACACACATCAAGTTACTTGCTGTGGGGCCAGCTCTCAGCCAAGCCTGTCTCTGTGCATGAGCACCTCTTCACCCCACACTGCTCCTCCTGCCCCCAGCACCAGTGATTTTACACAGGTTTTTACTCACCACGCTCCTCAGCTGAGCCCAGCCTGCCAGAGTTATGAAATCCTAAAAGCCCTAAACACACACGTGGGACGTCTCACCAGGAGAAACCCGCAGTGGCAACCAGGATGCTCTTCCCTGGTGTGGAAAGGAGCAAGAGCTGCCAGCATAAGTAAAGGGAGGGAAGAGAGAGCTGGGAAAGAAGGTAAAGAGATCAGCTGTACTCTCCAGAGACACACACCCGTGTTTCTCTGACTTTGCCTCCTCCGAAGGAAAGGAGATAAGGCAAATCAAGTGTCTGTGGCAGATGTTAGTCACGCTGCCTCACGTGCTGCTGAAGGGTGCTCGGCAGTGCGGGGTGGGAGGGGGAGCAGAAAACTCCAGGCACCCTAGGAAAAATTAACCACTTTGTCCCAATCCTCAAGTGACAACTTCCCTTGCCAGGTATAGGGCATTCTGACAAGCACTCCTGGTTATCAAGTCCAGGCCAGCCCTCTTTAAGGAGACTCACTCCTGTCTTTTCCTAGGTAGCATGCAGGGAGGAAGGAGGCTGTAAAGGACACCCTGGCAAAGAAGAGAGAAGTAAAAGAGATGTCAGTGCCAGGATGGAACTCCTCTTCCAAGGAATAAGATTGAATACATTTGCTGCGTTGCAGAACGAAGAGAGAAATGTCACCTTCAGAGGTGATCTGACAATCACAAAAATAAATTACATAGAGGAGAGGAAAAAAAAAAAAACAAACCACAACAAGATGAGTATTTGTGAATATTCATGAGCAAGTCAAAACCCCCAAATTAACAAGGAAATTAATTTCCAAACTGATTAGGCTGCCAACTCCTTTTATTTAAATAAATCAACAATTGCCTTCATGTGACTCCTGCTGAAGAACGCAGAGCTAATCCCGACTCCTCCCAGGAGGAAGTTTGGTGCCGCCTGCGATGACCAATAGCCCAGCACGTTCTGGGGACGGGCAGGCTCTGCGGCCGGCAGATTTCCCTCTGCCCGCTGCTCCGGATGCTGCGGTTTCGCGATCGCCCGAGCCGATCTAACCGCTGGCTGCCGTGCTTGTGCTCTCCCTGGTCCCACCCTCTTACTCATGCTGGCTCGGAAAAGCTGTTCCAGCGTGCCAAGCTGGCAGAAAACTCACGCAACAATTAAAAAAAGAGGTTTCTGTCAAGTCAGAGCACTGAAAACAGCTCAGCCAAACGCGCGGCGCGCAACACCACAGGTGAGGAAGGTAACCTGACCTGACCTGGAGGTGGGCCCGGCGCCAAAGTTAACCCTGCTAGAGTAGCGGAACGAAGCGTAGCTTATCCTGAGGCGTCTAGAGCGGAGCAGAGCAGCAACAGCCAGCGCGGCTTGGTGATTTGGTGGGGTGTCTGCAGTGCGGTGTGGGGCTGACCATCCAGCCCGGCTTAGCGCTGTGCTGGCACGGCTCCGTGCCGTGTCCCGCAGGAGCAGCCCGGCTGTGCCCGAGGCTGGGGGCACTGAGCTCCTCCCGCCGTGCCCGAGGCTCGGGGCACTGAGCGCCCGCCGCTCCTCCCGCCGTGCCCGAGGCTGGGGGCACTGAGCGCCCGCCGCTCCTCCCGCCGTGCCCGAGGCTCGGGGCACTGAGCGCCCGCCGCTCCTCCCGCTGCGCGGCAGCGCCAGCGCTCGGGAGGCAGCGGGAGACTGCCAGAGGGAACTTGGTGGGGATGATAGTGTGGGAAACGGAGTTCTCAGTGACCGGGAAGGAGGGTGAGCTGCAGCCCTTCTGGGGCCAGGTGTGCACGGTTACGGATACAAGGACAGTCGGTGTGTGGCTGAGGCTGCACGGAGCCGCCGGCTGCGGGAGCAGGGTTGCCCTGTTGCCCGGCCTTGCCCTCCTGTTCCCGACAGGGAATGAGATGGTCCGGTGTACCCATTCTGGCACAAGGCCAGCTGGCGGGAAGTCCTTTCTGTTGGCTTAGCAGGACAAACACGTTTAACAGCGTGCCAGGAAACGCTCGAGCCAGCGCGGGCTGGGACCGTCCCAGGCGCTGGCAGCCCAACTTTGGGACAACTCCTCTGGATCACCGCGGCGGACCGGGACCGTCCAAGGCGCTGGCAGGCACAGCGCTCGGGAAAACTCCTCTGGACCAGCCCCATCCCGCGCCGACCCAGAGGCAGTGCCGGCGGCCGAATTACTATTCACCGTGGCTCATGAATATTCATGAGGGCGGCCGCCTCTCCCCCCCTCCGCCCGCCCGCGTCACGTGACGCCCTC
>VYZP01067474.1:61448-145681 GCA_013400635.1 Hypocryptadius cinnamomeus
CCCGCGTATGGCCGGGGTGCCCCGGCCCGCGGGCCCCGCGCAGCGCCGCCCGCTGCCATGCGGGGCCCCGGGCGCCCCGGTAACCGAGGCGGTTTATTTGCAGAGCCGGCCCTGGAAGGAGGAGAAATGCAAGAGGAGGGAGAGTGAGAGGGGTAAGGAGCTCCCGGAGCTGCGTGAGTGACCCCCGCCCCTCAGCCGGGGGTGCCGCGGGGCGGGAGGAGATGGGATGGGCCGCGGGTCCCGGGGCTGGGGCCGTGAGGGCGTTTGAGCTCCAGGGTGCGGGAGCAGGCATTGACCGCCTGGAAGGAGCTGAGGCGCAGGGTATGCCCTCTGCCAGGCACCTGTTCCAACAGAGGCTCGCCTGGTCGGGGTGGAGGCTGCACAAGTGTCGGGGAGCAGCACCGAAGTTCTGTCTCTAGTGTGCGGGTTTGGGACCCAGGAGTTTGTCCGGTACATTTGGGATATTCCTGATGGGTGTTCAAATGCGCTTGTTCTAAAGGTGTAGCAGCGTTTGAACTTTCTGGTGCTTATGATTATGGGAGAAGCATTTTTGCTTTTGTTTTAACAGCCTGTGTGGCTTTCAGCATCCTTAGTATTTTGCAGCAATTAAGCCTAAAAGCTCCTTGTCGTTGAACAAAGATCTTGGGCAGACGTAAAACAACAGTCTAAATTGTTCCCGAGCATTACTCTCAGGGCCTTTTGTTGACTGAAAACTCCGTGCCGAATGGGAAATAGAAGCCAGGCATCTGGAGAATAAAGAAACCCGTGTTAAAAGTCAACCTCTGAATAAATACCTGCACATCCAGCCTTGATTGTGCCTTTCAGAAGCACAGCCTCTATCTCACCATATACTTGCACGTGCTTTTATCTCTCTGTTTATGATTAAAGTGGTGACTTGCCAAGAAGTATAAATGCAGCACGTTAAGTATGTGATTGTGTGAGATCTAAACTCCAGATCCCTTGTCCCTTGTGAGTTCTCTGGTTCACTCGGTTGTTTATTTGGTGTATGTACATTTGTGGTCTGTACACAGAAAGTGTTTTTGGTTTATATCAGGAGGGTACGTTGACATCTGTCTGGTACTAGACTGGTGAATAGGAAGAAGGTCCCATCTCTGGCCTGTTTGTGGAAGCTGGGATGATGAAGGCCCTGCAGTGGGAGCGTGCTGTGGTACAGGGTTGAAGCTCCAGCCCATGTCTGGTAGTTATAGAGCAATTGGAAGGGTTACGAGCAGAGTTCTGGTAAAGTAAGTGTGAGCAGCGTCTGAGTGGGGGCTGCCAATAGGGGTGCATGTTTTCAAAATACCCTTTTAGCCTAAAAATGGGGTAGGGGAGGGACAGCTCTGGGTACTAGGCCAGTAGGTTGGTGGAGGAATCTTACCTTTGTTTTCTGCCTTTGGAAGACTGGCTTGCTAGTGAAATTGCATGAAAGCTTCAACTTTTACACCATTTCTCCTTTTCCTCCACATTCTTATAACTCCATCACACTTCAGCCTTTCAAGCCAGAAGTTTGAGGCCTGATAGATAATATTCTCAAGCATTGAGATTTTTGGATGGGGAGGTGGATTCTGAGGGAGTCTGATGAAATCAGTGTAGCTGTCCTTTTAAGAATCAGTAAGAGCCGTGTTTGACTTGCACACTTTGTAAGCTGAGCAAACAAAAGTTAGATTCTCTGTGAAGTTCTGGTGGAAGACAAGATGGAGACAAGCAGCCACTGAGTGCCCTGGCCTCTGCTAGTCTGGATTTTGGAATCTGGAAATGGGCTTTCCTTTCATTACTTTTTAAATAAGAAAGCTGTTGTGAGTTTTTTGCTTTTATTGGCATCTTTCTGTTTAACTCCTGAAGTTTGCAGTTGCATCCAAGGGAGTCTTGGACAACTACAAAGTTTCTCTGGAAAATGCATCTGATTGTTATTATACGAGACTTTGTGGTTTTGGACAGTCAGGTTCACTTTGGTGTTTTTGATGTGGAAGCTAAGCAAATAGCAGCTTACTTATTTTAAAAACAAAACAAAAACCAAGCAAAAAACCTCCATAATGGAAATTCCAAGCAAAATACTGCTCTTGATTTAGGTGATGCTCACTTGCCAAGGATGTGTTATCTCCTCATGTGTGCCCATCCTGTGGAAGAAAAAAGTCATGTAATTAAGCCTTACATGCATAGGGCTGTGCTGTGGGCAGTGTACTTAATAATTAATTTGGCTCAGAAAAGAAAGCAGAGGAAGGAAGGTAAGAGTCTTGCCCCATCAGCCTCTGATTGAATCACAGCGGTGTAAATGCAGAGTAATTCAGTCAGGCAGCGAGCAGTCTGACTGCATGCCACCAACGTAAGGTAAATAATTTATCCTTAAGTGTGTTTATTGGTTGATTTGCAGTGAGTGAGTGAGGCAGGAGTACTTGGCCTTGCTGTTGCATGAGCAATTCATAAAAACAAAATTATCGGGTAATTTGGTTCATTTAAATACTGCTTCTCCACGTAGAGGAAAATTATCTTTGCGTTTTGGCTCACACACAGCAATTCCACATGTATTTATTTTGTCTTCATATACTTCTGTAATGTAAGTGTTTCATGCTACTGGGGGCATCCCTCTGAGCTCCCCTGATGATTGAGATAGACCCTTCAGAAGCAATATTGTTCAGTTGTTAGACCACTGACAGACCATAGCAGAAATACAAGTAGGAGAGTTTGCAGGTAGCTGCATGAAAAACCTACAGTGGTTATGCTCTCTGCCAGATGTATTCTGAGCATGGTTTTTACCTACCACTTTTGCCATATTTGTTTGGGAGTAGATGTAGCTTCTGTTTCAGAAAATACTGTTTTGTTAATTTCTTTAGGTTTTGAGTAGTGTTTTTGCAAGTGTCACAAACTTTGTCCACTAATGGTATTACACAAAGGAATGTAAGGATTAGAAAGGAAAGTGCTTCTTCAGTCAGGTGTTCCCAAAGAGATTATACCTCTGTGCTCAGGAGACTCTCTTTTGGTGTCTGACTCGTCCTCTGAATGCAGGGAGAGTTGAGATGGAGCAGTGGGCACTTGGCTGGGGACAGAGTCCTCCAGAGCCTTGTCCCAAAGATGGGAAGAAAATGGGCTATGGAGAGCCATGACATGATCTCACTTGGAAATAGGGGTATCTCAGGAGCAGGGGAATCTGGTTGTTTTCCTACTGCTTAGTCTCGTTGGAGGAGAACAGGAATATTGAATGATATTTCTGTGTTTCTTCCAAGAGTGGGGCTGGGGTGGGCAGCAGGAAGTTAGGAGCCCTGAGTTTGACTTCTTGGTCTGCTGTGGCTGTCTGTTATCTTGGGCAAGTCTGTTTCCCTCTCTCTGCCTGTCTTTCTTCCTGTGTAACATAATGCTAATGTCCCTTTGCTGCATCTGGGTCCTTAGTGTTGAGCTGGGGTGGAGGGACAGGCAAGGTCCAACATTTTCACTGCCAGTGGGGTCAGACTGTCTGTGATGGTGAAAAACAGTTTTCATCTGTATTTGCCTGCTTGCAGATGCACAGACTTCATTTATGCCTTGTACTTGGGTGGATGATAATTGGGAAAATTTGGATATATTCTGGGTTTCTAGTCAGTCCTGTTTTTTGCATGGAGGACTACTGGGCAAGGGGCATTTCAGATGGACACAAGCCCATGGGAATAACAGGCATCTTTTCCCCCTGAAAATAATTTTTTTATTTGGGCAGATAGCTCAAAATGGGGGAGAAATCGCTTAAGAAAGACAGGGGAGATTAAGGAACTGTCACAGCATTAGACTGAGTCAGTTCCATGTTGGAATCTTGTTGAGTTTAATGGGTTTTTTGTGTGTGTTTGTGTGTCTGTCTTTCTTATCCTCCACTCCTCTTCCCTTCCCCCTTCTTCTTGCCCCCTGTGCCCAGCTAGGATGGAAGAATCTCATTTCAACTCCTCCCCGTACTTCTGGCCAGCAGTGCCCACCGTCTCGGGACAGGTAAGATCTTCCAGCCTGTTGTGTTGGTCTTGCTTCCTGTCAGAAGTTTACGATGCCTGTTGCACGATGAGTGCTTCTGTTGCATTTCTTGCTCAGCCAAATGCTGGGCAAAGCTGTGCCAGGGTGTGCTAAAACCTGTCCTTCCCCTGTTTAGATTGAGAACACCATGTTCATTAACAAGATGAAGGAGCAGCTATTGCCCACAGAGAAGGGCTGCAGCCTGGCTCCCCCCCACTACCCTGCCTTGCTGACAGTCCCCACCTCTGTGGCCCTGCCCACTGGTATCTCCATGGACTCGGACACCAAGCCGGAGCAGCTGACACCACACAGCCAAGCCCCCGTGACTCAGAACATCACCGTGGTACCAGTGCAGTCTGCTGGGCTCATGACAGCAGGTAGGGCACTCCAAAGGCTTCAGCAGCATACAAAGGGAACTGTGGGATGGGGAAACACGAGGTCCTGGAGAATCCTTACTGGCCTGTAGATTATTCCTAGCCTTACTGATGGTGTGGCCTGCCTCTGTGTGGTTTCACTGTGAATCTCTAGGCACTCCATACATCCACCCTCTTTATGGAAGTTTGACTTCCAGCAGTGGAGACTGGGAAGGCTTTGGGAGGGGAAGCTACCCTTCTGTTTGTGTTGTAGTCAGAAGTAGGTGCTTCTGTGGGATAAGGAGGTTGGGCACAATTGGAGATGTAATAACTGACTTCCTCCACCTTCCTTTGTTTGCAGGTCCTGGTCTGGTGATAACTTCCCCGTCAGGTTCTCTGGTGACCACAGCCGCCTCTGCCCAGACCTTTCCCATCTCAGCTCCCATGATTGTCTCTGCGCTACCCCCTGGCTCCCAGGCAGCCCTGCAGGTGGTTCCAGACCTGTCCAAGAAAGGGACAACCACCCTTGCTGAAGGTGGCGGGGCTGGGGGAGTTGCCCCCAAACCACCCCGGGGCCGGAAGAAGAAACGATTGCAGGAGTCGGGGCTGCCAGAGATGAGTGACCCCTTTGTGCTGACGAACGAGGATGATGAGGACCAGCACAAGGATGGCAAGACATACAGGTGGGGAGTGGGGTTAAACCTTGCCTGTAACATTGCATGGGGATGGGGGTGTAACCCTTCAGAAGGTTACATGGGGAAGAAGAGATCTCTGCCTTGTACATAGAGAGTACCTGAGTAGAGAATCTTAGACCTGCAGAAAGAGTTGAGTTTCTTTCTGGTCAGGAACATTTACAAGCTGATGGGTTGACCCAAGACTAAGGATTTCCTTTTAGTGGACAGTCGTGATTTCCTGAATATATAGTTGTTAATGTTACTAGGTTAGTTAATGACCAAGATGTTATGGAGGCTAAACTACATCCTTGATGACACAGCCAGGTAGTATGGCTGGTGCACTGCAGAGTGCAGCGCTGGCTGGTGCAGCTGGAGCACTTCTGGTGTAGCTGAGAGCCCTGCTATACCTGGGTGCTCCTCAGTTAGGACTCCAGTCTGTCCAGTGTAAAGACTACAAACTGGAGACACACAGAGCAAGAAGTGAACTGTGGTGGTAGTGTCTGCTCCTGTGTGTATTGCCCCATGTGATCTCCTATCTCAGCACTCCAAACAAAACAAGGAAAAAAAAATGTAATTCTGAATTAAGTATTGAGGATGTTTCTGAGCCCTGAGTGTGTCAGACAAGAGGGAGGAGAGTTCTGAGACCTGAGGTTGGGTTTCTGAGCTTGGAGGGATGTGGCTTGAGTTCACGAGTGATGGGGAGGGGAGAGATAAGGTAGGAGGGAATATTTGAACCAGAGGATAAGCAGTGTGGGTGTTTCAGCAAAGGTGGGAACCAGACAGAGCAGAAAGTGGTAGGCAGTAAATGTGATGGTCTGTCTTAGGGGGGAAGCAGGGGCACTTATGGGTGATTCAGTGATAGGTGTTTCTGATGGATGGTTAAGATAAATAGGAGGCAAAGTAGTAGCCACATTGAAACAGAAATAGGAGATGGTCCCTAAGTCTTCTCACTTGCCTGTAATGTGCCCAGGATCCCATATCGAACAGTTTTCCTTTTATCATCATAGATGTTCTTTGTTTTGGTACAGATATAGTTACCTTTCTGGAATTACACCTTAGGAATATGAAGGCATCTACATAGAATCTGTGCACCCACCCCAGGCATTTTTCACTTTTAACTATAGTGGTTTTTTTAATGTTTACGGGTTTTTTAATCAACATAGTTAAGTGGGTACAAAACCAGAGCCTGGATCAGCCTTTTTATCTTAGCCAATGTCCCAGTTCTTCCACTTTGAAAATATAATCAGCGTATGGTGAGGAAGGGTGGGAGTGTTAGGTAGCTTGCTATTTGTAATCCCACCATTTATTTTGGGCCATAGCCACAGATCCACACTACTCAAGCTGCTTACAGTCTGGGTTGCTAATTAGGTTGTTAAATATGTATTTACAGGGGACACAATTGGCAGTGAACACTAGAATTAAAGCTGAACCAGGGCTTTAATTATAGCTCCTTGTTTGCTTGTAAGTTTGGAAAAAAAATGCCCAAGACCAGGTGGAGTGACTCAGCAGAAACTTTAAGAACACGCATAGTCTGTGTAACAGCTCATGAAAAAGCCTTTGCAGGGAAAAAACAGATTAATGTATATGTGGGAACATGTAATTTCTTTTTGTTTAAGATTTGTTTATGTTTAATCTGAGTGTGGTACCTCTTTCACCAGCTCCCACCCTAAGTAGGCCTTCCTCTGAGCAGTGCTTAGGTGTGAGAGAGCTAAATTGAGATTTGTTGAAGACCCCCAATAGTGGTACATCAGGAGGGAGTGCTTCTGCCCTCCTTGAGATCTGCTCTTTGGATGATGCATCTCATGTGCAAGTTTGGAACTGAAAATGATTGTTGGAAAAACAAAGGAAAGCGCTATCTTGTCTTGGAGCTGTGGGAGAGAACACCTTTGTGCAACATAGTAAAATCGTTTCTCTATAATATGCATATGAATAGACTCACAAGTTAAAACTTTGAGGAGTACTGGGATCCTTCTGTATTCTAGAGGATGATTTCAGTAGTTCCCATCACTACAGTATGCAGACATATGCTAGCTAAATTAAGACTGTGGGTGAGGTTGCTCTACTCCTGCTACTTTCTCAGGCTGGAGGAGGAGTTGGTTTTGGCATTCATATGACTACGTTTGTATGATTTCACTGATTCCCATGATGAGACACTGAGAATAATGTACTCAGATTCCTGGAAGGAGTTGTACTACATTGATCAGTGTGATTGATTTTTTTTTTTTTTTAATACCCAAATTTAATTATTTTTTTAAGCTTTGTTTTTGAGCTCTGTGAGCTCTCTTGTCATGAGTGTCTGGGCAGGTGGCTAATATTTGTAATTCCTGACTCCTAGTGTGGTGATAAAGACAGAGTAAGGCCTTGAATGAGCAGCACAGCCAGGCAGATGTGGGAGGTGTTGGAGCATAAACCTTGATACGTGTACTGCAGCTCATCCCATTCTCTACTAAATGTAGAGATGCCTGCTCCAGCAAATGGCAGCTGTTTTACTGCTGGATCATCTCTAGAAGTGAATTAGTAGGCTGCTGTGAAAGTGGTAGAAGAATCTCTATAACTAGGGGTTTGTATGTAAGAAAAGGTGTGAGGCTTTTGCTAATGATGGCAATACTTGTAGATCTTCCATGTCTGTCCTTAGGATTCATCTGGCAGAGTCCTTGGTGCTTTGCATTGTGCTACTGGAAGAATGCTTGCACCTGCAGGGGACAGCATCTAACCCAGTCCTGTGAAGCATTTTCTTTCATGAGTAATGTCACTTCAGTCTTGTCTGGATTCATTGTCAGCTCCTTGTTAATCTTCCCCGACATCTTTGTAGAATTCGCTTTTTCCTTGGAAAATGAGATCAGCATCAAGAGTCTCTCTAAAAAGATGCTGGCAGTGTGGAGCACATGGCTTCTTCCCAGAGCTTTAAAAGGTGCTGAAGAAAAGGTAGCAAGCAGGTTTTGGATACAGTAGGATTGTTTTTTAGTCCTGGTGTGGTGCCTGTACCTGTGCAGTTTTAGAAGTCTGTGGTGTGATGTGATCAGTGGACAAGACTGATAAAGCGGTTCAGCCGCTCTGGGCCAGATCATCAGTTCTCTTTCTCTTGACAGTTCTCTAAGCAGTTTCTTTGTAAGAGGAAGAGAGCTCTGTATAGGCATTGCTAGGCTCTGGTACTAAGTAAAATCTAGGATGAATACCAGTTTGTAGTCTGGAATGTTTTGCAAGCTGTGCTCTGGAGCCTCGGATACCAGCAGAAGGGTTGTCAGCTTGAGAAGGGCCTCACTGTCATAGTGTAGTCAACAAGCTCTGTCTTCTCCACTTCTAGTTTTGGGTTTTTCTTACTTTCACTGGGGAACAGCAGGGAAGTTGAGAGACAATAAGCAGCTGAGGGACATAGGAAACTTCAGAGGTGAGTCCAAGGTGCAGAAGTGTACAGAAGCCTTAGTGAACTAAGCTGTAGAAGGTGAAGGAAGCTGGATGGAGACCCTCATTAGAGAGCAAATTATGTGCATGAGGGGAACCAGTGGTTTGAATACAGCAGGTGGGCATCTTCTCAGACATGTCTTGTTTTAAGCCTGTTTTTTCTCCCCTGTACTGGATTTAGTATTACTGTTTAGTGAACTTCCCATAGTTTTGAATCAATTTGTAATGTGGTGGCTACGAGTTTAGTAAGCCACATATGTCCGTGACAATATTGTTGAATTTGGCCAGCTTTAAGCTTGAAAAAAATCCATTAAGCGTGCTCTGAGATGATTTATAGTTTGCAGGTAGAAATATGTGAAGGTAATATTCTCTTTGAGGCTTCTTGAGGCTTGCACGATCCCAGGCACTCAGCAGACAGTCCATCTCCACAGAGGAGACAAATACAGCCTAACTTCTCTCAGTTTCTGTGCGAGGCTGGACTATATATCTACTCTCTGCAGCTCTGGGGAACTTCTAGAGTTGCACTGAAGGGCCAAACATGCTTTTCCTTCAGGCACAACTGCTCCTCCTTCTGCTTCAGGAGTCTCTAGTGCCCATTGTGGACAGTAACCTCCCCCTCTGATGGATACAACAGCAAGGTGTGAGAAGACACTGCTTGGTTCAAACGTGGTAGGGGTGAGAATGAAGTATGGGCAGGGACTGGAGCTGTTTGTGCTGAGGAAATCTGGAAAATTGGTGGAGATGGGAATCAGGAAGGAGGAGAGAAAAGGCAAGAGCCTACAAACTAGGGAATGCAGCAGAGGATGTGATGGGGAGCCTCTTTGCAAGGGAGAGGGGGGAGAGCTAGCACAGGAATAAGCTAGCTATAAACAACCAAGACTGGGAGGCGGAGGAAAGAACCAGACCTGCTAGGTGCTGGAAAATGAGGTACCTAGAACTGGCAGAACAGAGAGGGACAAGAGTATGGGATGTGGACGGACAAACAGAAGCATGAGGGAGAGGAGATAAGTGTTAGGTAACTGAAGAAATGAAGTAGCAAAGTGCCCCTGCAGTAGAGGATCAAGAGGCTGGGGTATTTGGGTAAAGAGCTCGGGTCTGGGCCTTGGTGCAGGAGAGGGGATTGCTCTGGGCTAGAAGGTAAGGGCAAAAGGGGAATTAAGTTTGAAGTGTCAGGCAGAAAGTTTGACCACATTCCCTCCAAAGCCTAGAAATATTAAACCCAGTGTTTCTAAATTTTGCCATGGCTTTGATGTCAGCATAAGAATGTGACCTCCTCTGGCAAAGAACCTCATCTCCATCTTAGGCTAGAAAAAGGTGACAAAGTATTGTTGCTGTCATTTATCATCTTAGCTGCAGTGGCAGAGGTCTGTGCAATGGATTTTAAGATTGCTGATGACCAACGTGGGTGTCAGTATGATGCCACATGTTGGAATTTCTGTTTGCTTTTTTTAACAAGTAGTTCCGTGAGCAGCGGAACTAATGATGCCTGGTTTCCAGCGGCTCTCTCCTGTGTGGATTCTCTGATGTCTAATCAAGGGTGAGCTTATTAGCCTTTCCCTCAGCAGAGGACTCCAAGAGAGTCTCTCTTCTTTCCTGAGCTGCATATTTTTGAGACTCATGTTGCCTTTTAAGATCCTTATCCCTTTTCCAGATTGGTTGGCATTGGCTTATGATCTCAGAGCTCTAAGGAACACTGTTGCACATGCACATTTACATATACACATGCAGTTTGTACACATAATCCTTGCTTTGTATATAAATGCAGTGCTTGGAGCTTAGAAAATGATGACTGGCTACATGCCTGAGGGTATAATGAGGTAAAACCTTGTGTTATGGTAAGTTCTCTCCCTTCTGCTGAGATACTGTAACTGTGTGTGTGTGCACGTACTTGCTTTCCCTTGGCAGTTCCTCATAGTGCCAAACAGAAGGAATTGACAGGAGAAATTCTGCAGTCACAAATTCTAATTTTGGCATGTTACTTGTCAATGGAATGAGTGTGTGCAAGGGAATGAGGAGGACAGTCACAGTTTCAGCTTGGGAGAGAGGGAACTTTAAAACTGTATTTTGTGCCTCTTATCTGATTACACCTTAATTGGCCCTATTGAGTCAATGCACTTTGATACCATCCTTGATTAGTTATTGGTGCATGATAGCCTGTCAGAGACCTGCATGTTTGCTCAACCTGAAAGGAATATTCTGTGAAAAGAAAATAAAATGCATTGACATGGGATTGTGGAATTGTGGAGGATGATCTGGGGAAGGCATTTGCTAGTGTGAAGAACTGTTGATTACATTTGCTTCTGCCACAGATTGCTGTGGTATCCTACAGCCCTACAAATCATCTTGCCTTGAAGTGTGTGCAAGTATGAGTTAGGTTGAATCTGCAGTGGATTTGCATTTGTCTCAGGCTGCAAATGACCATAGAGAGTTACCCTCAAATAATTAACATTTGGTCTTTCCAAAACCATAATCTCAAGTTTATCATTGAACACTCCTCTGTTACAAGTCAGACCCTGTTCTGCTTTGCAGAAGTGTTGTAGCTCATAGGAGTAGCATAGAAATCTATAGGAGCAGTGATATGAATGTGTGTAATAGGAATTTTCCTTTAAAGGAAAAAAAGACGTCACAGATATCACTTTGTCCACTTGGAATTAGTGGGTCTGTCTCTCTTACTGTGTTTCACTGTGTCTTTTGTGATTCCCTTCCCTTACAAAAACTAAAACAGGGACATTGTGGAGATAGATGAGTGCTTGTGGAGCACTGTGGTGGGTACAGGAGATGAGTGATCTGCTTCACAAGGTTGGATTTGCACGTGGTCGACGAGGCTTAAGGCTGTCCAGAGTGGTGATATAAAAAACGGAATGCTTGCTTGTTAAGTGTCTGTCTGTGCAACATAATAAGAGTGCAGTTCTGTGGAAACACTCAATAAAGCTGTATCAGAACACACCTGCATTGCAGAGCCAAATTATGGTGACATGGATGACCTTAATCCTGGTGTTTCCAAATTTCCTAGTGCTTTCTGATGGGCCTTTTGTATTCTTTTAATTTTAGCTCTTGCATCTTATCACTATACTAGGAAGCACATTGTTGTGTTTTATTGTTTTGTTGGTCTTTTATGCTAATGGTGACTGATTTCAAAAACTGGCAGACAGTGTCTTAGGCCTGATGTTCAATGGTTTGGAGGTTAACAGAAAGTCATGGCTGATTACCTAAAGATAAAAGCAATGCTGGTGGATAGCAGAAAAAAAATGGGATCTTTATGTGGTTGTTAATTGTTCAGACAAAATATATTTTAATACAGTCCCATGGAAGACTTAGCCTTCTGGGACAGTGTGATGTCTCCAGCAGCCAGGGATTAAGGTCCAGATGTTTGGACACAATGGAAAACATTATCAGACAGAAGTGTTTCGTTGGTCTATTGAATGTCTCTGGTCTAAAGATAAGGAATATGGAGGGACAGTATAATGGAGAGCAATGGCTGTGAAAAAGACTTTTAGGAATTAAGTGACATCTTGAAAGCTCCCAGTGCAAGGCTGTGACAGAGGAGCTTTAAGGTGCAACTGTTGAAAGCATAAATGATGGAGTCATTAAAAGAAGACAGGCAACTTGTGAAGTATGCTGAAATACCACAAAATTCTGGGTCAGGTATTTTTAGGGTCATTTGGAAAAATGGACAAAGTGCAGGAATGCCCTCAAATCTGGGAACTGGGAAAGTGCCATATGATGAGAGCATTTTGAACTGCTCTTTGCCTTGCTAGTATATGAGAGTATGCTTTTCTGCAGCCTTACCAAGCCACCAGCTGACTGAAGGACTGTGGAAGGAAGTTGACCAAGATCTCTGAGCATAGCTGATAGATTTGTTACACACTCCACAAGTGTAAACTGTTCATTGGAAGTACAGTGTTGGCTTTGGAGTAGGAGCTGATGCTGGCTCTGCCAGTGTGGAAGCAGAGGTACAATTCCTGTGCCTTCATCTGGTATTTTCATACTCACTGGCTTTATTTGGGTGTTGCCCAAGTGTACCTGTGTATCTTGGATGTTAGTTTTGTCTCCTTTCTCCTCCTCTTACAGAATATTAACAAGAACGTGTTTAACTTCAGCTTTAAAAAAACTGGGGGAATGTGAGGGTCAAGCATTTATCATGAACTGTGCATCCATTATTATGCTATGCTTGCATTAGTTACTTCATTAACTCTGCATTGCAAAGGCAGGACATTTCCTTCCTTTTTAAATGAAATGCTGATTCTGACAGCCTAAACTTACTCTTATCATCTAGTCTAACTTCAGATTTTCCTGTTTTGAATTTTAGTTTTACTGATGGTCTAACTTGTATATGTAGCCTAACAGGAACAAGGACTCAACTTGTGAGACTACTCTGAATAGACAGTAGGAATTCGAATTCTCAGAGCCATATAAAAGCTTACATAGTTTTCACAACTGTGATACTGATTAATTAAGCACTTGATTGAAAAAGGCTGTTAATCCATGTTGGGCAAATTTTACTATGAGCTGGTATTTCAGCTGGCATTTTATCTCCTAACAGCATCTGATGAATGAGGCGGAACATTCCATGAAAAGTGGAAAAAAAATGCAGCACTGTGTGCCACAGAGTTGTAGTCTAGCTGCTATAGGCATCATTTTCTTTATGACTCATTGTGATGGCTTTCATATGGGAGTAGAATTAGAATTGTACATCCACCTTTTGCTGGCATTTCATGATTTTTGAGAGTGTCTCTGTCTAACATGAACATTTTTTTAATGTCTTTATTTCTTATAAAAAAGAAAGCATTGTAAACATTGGAAGGGGTTACTTTTGATCTCTGGCATATGGCTGAGTGCTAATTTAACTGTTGATATGAACCTCTGTTTTATTAAGGATATTTTCTCCAAGGCTGTCTGAATTTGCAGAGCCATAACAAGCAGCTGCAGGGGATGTTGTGTCACACCATCAATGGGAATGCTGCAGTCATTTCTGTTTCTTGCTGTCAGAAAGAATGCAGCCAAAGGAGGAGTAGTTTAGAAGCACAGTGGGGAGACTATTAAAAATGGATATTAAACAGAGGGGGGATAGAAATCAATTATTTCATATAGTGTTTCATTCATGCTTAGCAAGAAGCACTCCCTATTTTTCCTCTCCCTAGCCAGAATTTCACTGAAGTAGAACACTGAAATGCTGCTGGTGTCAGATGGGATATTCTCATTATCCATATAGATTTAACATTTTTTTGAATCCATATTTGCCCACTAGAGGGCTGATTGTATCTTCCCCTTTAATATTTGATGTTGTCTGAAGCAGAATGCAAAGCCCTTAATTAAATGGATCATTTGTTCCCATGAAAAAGCCTGATACCACACAATATAAAATTCTGAAATGCAGCTTTCTGTTATATTCCAGGGCTTTTTTTAACTCATAAGGCTCATGAATTTGTTAATGCTGCATAACATTCTTGCTCTCTCAGGGTTGATGCTAATTAGATGATTAGAAAATGAGTTCTTGCAAGATTTTAATTCTAAATGTTGTTTGAAAAACAATATCAGAATGTCTGTAGCTGCTAAATTCAGACAACAGGGGTTGGTTGGTTTGTTCATTTGAGGGTTTTGTTTTGATTTTGTTGTTTTTGGGGAGGTTAGAGTTTTGGGGGGGTTATGTTATCGTTGTTGAGGCCTGTTTTTGCTAATAATCAGTTTATCATTGTCATGCAAGTGCCAGTGGTGTTTTGAAAACTTCTTTATAATTTTGTTTTGAAAATAGAAAAGGACATGCAGTCTGTTTCTCTTCATTAAAGTTTATTTTAGAGAATTTCTGACCTGAAGGCAGATACCTGGCAAAGCAAATAAGTAAAGGAAAGGGTGCACAGAAGTTATGGAAGATAAAGTTGATGGCATTATAGATTTAATGCATGGGACTACTTAGACTTGATGGCACGGTAAAGTTCATTAATTTTTCAGAACAGAATAGGCTATTTAAAATATAGAGCGCAGAAGAGATTAGTGCCCAGCATTCTCTTCAAACTAGAGCAAACCCCTTAGAAGAGTATTTCTCTCAGAAAGGTACCTGGATTCTCAGAATGCTGATTGTAGGGGCCAAGTGATTGAGACCATATTGTAGCCTCCAAGCCTTGTTCCAAAGATGCGTTATTCTCACGGTTGGAAAAGGCCTGTTTCCTCTTTTTTCCACCTTTAGTGTCAGTTGTTGTTCCTCATTATATCTGACTTGTTCATAAAATAAGCCCCTAGTAATTGATATTTTTCGCCCTACGTAGATTTATTTGCATATTGAGCAAGTTATCTTTTAAGCTTTACTCCAAACCTAGATTGACTGGCGTCGGTGAATCTTTCCTGCAAAGCCAATTTTCCACATGCCGTCATTCTTTAAGTTTGCTGAGCCTGTGTGAGATTTTCAGTAATTGTTGAGGACATTGACTTCAGAATTAGACATGCTGTTGGCAAGAACAGTTGTTCCCCTCCTGTATACAAAAAGGATACCTGCTATTCCCCTTTGTTTTGGTGAGCCATATTAGCACAGCATCACACTGGGAGCTTGTTCTCAATTGAATGGTTCCTTATCAGAGGGCCAATGCTGTGGAACGGGGTTCAATTGAGAGTAATGGAAGTCAGCATCTGCTGAGAAGGAGCTTGCTAAAAGTCAAGCATGGGATTATGCTGTAATTGCTTGCATTAGCAGGGAACTGGATTTGGCGACTCAAAGGTATTTTTCAGTTCAGTGTTCACCTCAGATTTATTTCTAACATTGGTGCTTTCAAGGATACACAGTCCTCATCATGTAAGAATGACTTGATTACTGCAGAATACATATGCTCTGTTCAAGTCTAGCATTTCGGGAGGTCTGGAACAAACTGTGTGACTTGAGATAGTTTGGTTTATAAACCAAGAGCTACTTTTTTTTTAAAAAAGATGATGCTGATGTTCCTTTTTACTCCTTATTTCTTTAATTGATGTAGGGATAAACAGCCAAATTGCTTCTGTTTGTTGATTCCAGCAGGGATTGGTGTGTGTGTATTGAGGAGGGATTTATGTAAGGATATACTTAGTTTGCATGTTCTGTTAGGGCTTGCAATTAAAGTGGATTAAGAGAAAGATGAAGGTAGGACACGTGGGAACAACTGTTAGAGATGATAATGAATGTAAAAGAGCAAAGGTGGACAGGAGGGAAATGTTATGACAGGTGTGTGTTAGAGTGCTTGCTAGGGAGGCATGGCTTCCAGCTAAATGGCTTGGAATCAGGCTGTGGCTCGGAAGGGCCTGTGGAAGTTAGGGTAGGTGCTGGATAAATACTGCTTACATGACATACGCTAATCAGACTGCACACATCATAAAGCTTCTGACTCCAACAGAGTCACAACAGTAGATGTAATGAAGTATCCTCCTGAGAGGAGATGGATATGGGGAAGAGCAGGATCAGCTCTGTGGCTTGTAATACCTGCAGAGACTTTTGTTGCTGAGCAGTTTTGTAAACATTATAAAACTCAAGAAATTCCCAGACAAAACCACTATGAATGTTGAATTCATGTTAACCAGCCTTCCTCTGGCTGGCATCTCTTCTCTCAAATGTGACCCTGGAAGTTACATGTGAAGATTCTATTTTTTCTTTAATGTAAATGAAAAACCTAAATTCAGTTAAACCTTTATTCTGCCCCTTGTTTGACACACATGGAGGGTGGGGAAGAAATGAGTAACTTGGATGCAGCTTCTATCTCTCTGTCAAATTAACAACCACAAAAGCTTTTACCATCTTGAACTGTAAAACAGTACGAGCTTCTCTTAACAGCCTGGTGTCGTAGTGGAGGAGCAGTTTTTAACAGCAGCATCCGTAGCAGAGCGATGCCAACTGCTTCTTCTTGTTCAGAGAGTCTGTGTGTTAACAAATACATTTCTGATCATTATGGGAACAGATGGATCCAAACGCCCAGACAAAACATTTTGCATCACATCAGTAAGACTGAAATGATGAAAGCCCACTAGACCAATGAAATACCACATTTGATATCCAGTATCTTTGTGAGACCCACTAGGAAAGCAGCACTGCTGTTATTCTCAGCGTTTTGTATCCTAAATACAGTGTCTTCTCCAGAAATGGGAGAAGAGTTAAGTGGATTTGGCCATTTCTGCCCTCACAGACTTCACAGTACATGGAATTAACTTCTAATAGGAACTATAACCTGGGATTTCCAGGTTTTCCAAGGGTTTTTTTTACTAAAATAAATCATAGATTAACAAAGTTGGGGTTTTATCTGGGAATTATTCCTATCCACTTAGGATTGCTGTTGGAAAATTTTTAGAGTGCTGCCCTGCTGTTGGAAAATTTTTAGAGTGCTGCCCTACCTCTCTTGCAAGCCAGTTGGTTTCTTCCAACACCTTCACTTGTCTGGCTGTGAAGTATTGTTTGTTCTGTTACACCAGTTCCCAGCTTAAATTTGTTCCCCTGGGACTGAACCACACACAGCCAAGCAGTCTCCCAGGTGAAACCTCCCCAGTACCACATAGTGGGAAAACGCCCCTTCTTCACTCAGTATGGAAGATCCCATCCAGTTAGAGTTGATCCATATTGGGGCTTACCCCCATGTGACACTGTCTCTTCCCCTCGCCCCGGTCCCAGGTGCCGGATGTGTTCGCTGACCTTCTACTCCAAGTCGGAGATGCAGATCCACTCCAAGTCCCATACGGAGACAAAGCCACACAAGTGTCCTCACTGCTCCAAGAGCTTCGCCAACAGCTCCTACCTGGCCCAGCACATTCGTATCCACTCAGGGGCCAAGCCCTACACGTGCAGCTACTGCCAGAAGGCCTTCCGCCAGCTCTCCCACCTGCAGCAGCACACACGGTAAGGGCCAGAGGAGGCTGGGGCCCTCTGCACTGCATGTTGCCGTCATCCCAGCATGCTGTGAGCACCTCAGTGGGTGACTGCCTGGGCAGGCCTGGCTGGTTGTCACAGGCTGGTCAGGTCTTACACGCGTCAGACCGGCAGCAGCGGTATCGGACGCGTGAGACTGGTCCCTGGCTGTGAGGGGCTGGGTGCGCTCAGGTTAGCGCCGCTCTGCCGGAGGGGCGTCGGCAGCGGAGTGACGCTTTCTGGCAGGAGGTAGGGCTGGTTGTGTCAGTGTGAGAGTAGAGCGGGCATAAGAGGACTGTTCCCTGTCGGCCCAGCATAGTTCTGCCAAACATCTCAAGTCCAGGCTTGCAGCCCCCCTGCTATTTCAGCCGCAGGCTTCCCACACACAGCTCTGCCAATGCCCCTCAGTCCAAGCTCTATAGTTCCTCTCTCTGGATCCTCCCCCGGTGCAGACAGACCATGGTCTCTTGAATCCAAGGGGAGCACAGTTTGAGACCAAGAGAGCTCATGCTGTGTTTGGAGTTCCTTCATATAGCAGATAGCGTGGTGCTGTCCCACCCCCTTTGTGCCCTCATTCCATCAGCACTAGCCAGATGGCGGTCATGTCCAACTGCTGCTGCTCCTCCTCCTCTTCGGCAGGATCCACTCCAAGCTCCACACGGCGATTGTCAAGCCGCACAAGTGTCCTCACTGCTCCAAGAGCTTCGCCAACAGCTCCTACCTGGCCCAGCACATTCGTATCCACTCAGGGGCCAAGCCCTACACGTGCAGCTACTGCCAGAAGGCCTTCCGCCAGCTCTCCCACCTGCAGCAGCACACACGGTAAGGGCCAGAGGAGGCTGGGGGCCTGGCCCTGGTCCCCCCGCGCTGCCGGCATGCACCTCTGGAGCACGCGCGCCAAGCATGCGGGGGGCGGGCGGGGAATGCGGCCGGCTGCACCCCCAGAAGGAGGTGACCCACCTGAGTGGACGGAGTGGAGGCTGCGCAGGAGACACTGACCACGTCAGGGCTGAGGTGGGCACGTGCTGTCCCTGGGGATCCTTGGTCTTGCACCGCGGGCGGCACAGAGAGAGAGCGATAGAGAGAGAGGCATTGGCTGTAGGGCATCCCAGCCTGGCACCACGGGGGTTGGACTGAGTGTGTGGAAGCTGCTCCTGGCATTGCAGGGGGACAGGGACAGATTAACACTGTAGGTTAACTCAGCCTGTTACTTAAAAGGAAGAGTATTGGTGTGTCTGTCCTGGAGGGAACAGAGCTGCTTTCTTGGTACTGTGGAAGCAAGAGAACAGATTCCTCTTGGTCATTTGAGACTCCTGAGCTTGGAGCAGGGAGCCTGGACCTCCAGACCCTTTCCCAATACATTTTTAGGTAGCTCACATGCTGAGCTGTCCAGGCGTTCCTAAGCTCTTGCTCCTCGATCCTAGTCACTCTGAAATCTGCTTGACTGCCTGTCTTCAACTTCTAACTGGACGCGGGAGCTGGGCAGAGCTCTCTTTGTCCAGCTAGAACAGCATCTGGAGGCAACATCATCCCCTTCACACAGCAGCAGGCCCTGGCAGTCTGCCCTGTCTGCTCACTGCCTCCCATTTGTGCTCTTCCTCTTCAACAGTATCCACACCGGGGACCGACCCTACAAATGTGCTCACCCTGGGTGTGAAAAGGCTTTCACCCAGCTTTCCAACTTGCAGGTAAGGGGCTGGGTGTGTCCTGTTCGCCAGCAGGCGTTGGCAAGGGTGCCTGTGGTAGAGGAGTTGGAAGAAGTGGAGTGGCTGGGAGGAGAGTAAAAGAATGCAGAAAGCTATTGAAGCCCTGGGCAGGGAAGAGATTCCTGCCTTCTGGCACTAGTGGCCCAAAGAAGTCGCATAAATGGTCGCATCCTGTAAAATTAACTTGACTTGAAAGCGGTGAGACCTTAGTGAAGTTCCCCCCATCTGTTTTGCAGTTTTCTAATTTAGCTGGGGCGAGACTTTTGCAAAATGTTACACCCAATAAAGTCTGGTATCTGGGTGGGTTTTCTTTGTTTTACAATGAAATGGAGGGCGTAAGGATAGGGATATAGGAAGCAGAGGTGGTGTGTCCTGTTGCAGTACCCTGGAGGAGGGGGACTGTAGAGGGTGCCAAAAAGCAAAGAGCTGTAAACACCTGCAAGCAGTTAAAGCAAATCCTGCCCTGAAGGTATGAGATGCAGGGAGCAGATGTATAGGGGGACAGAAAAGGAGAGACCAGGAAAAGACTGAGAGTTGCATGGAAACTGAGAAGATGGGGGTTGTGGAGCATTAAGAGTCTCTGCTCTTCAAATGCTTAGTATGCATGAGAGGGAAGGGCATGTGTGGGGAAGGTGTGGTGGGCTGGAGGGAGAAGTTCTGTCCCTATGCTAGGAGCCAGGTGTACCTTCTTCAGCAGCCAGGAGCTTGGGGCCTGGCTGTAACAGGGTGTTTGAGGTAAAGCCATCTCCAGTACTAACACTTACTTCCTTCCTCACGCTTGTTTTCTCTTTCCTCCCTGCTGCTGCCACCCGCCAGTCCCACAGACGGCAGCACAACAAAGACAAACCTTTCAAGTGCCACAACTGCCACCGTGCGTACACGGATGCTGCCTCGTTGGAGGTACACCTGGCTACGCACACGGTGAAACACGCCAAGGTCTACACCTGCTCCATCTGCAGCCGGGCCTACACCTCGGTGAGTGTTTGCTGCCCTGGGGCTGGCAGAAGTGGTCAACTTCCCAGGGAGCTGCTCCTGTAGATCCAATGGGAGCAGTCCCCCGAGTTGCCGTGTCTCTCCCTATTGGCTTTGGCTCTTGCCAGCGTCGCTCCCTCCTCTCACGCGGTGCTTCCCGTTGCAGGAGACGTACCTGATGAAGCACATGCGGAAACACAACATCCCTGACCCACAGCAGCAGGTGGTTCAGGCACAAGCCCAGGCCTCGCAGCAGCAGCAGCAGCACTTCCAGCCGCAGGGCGGGGGGGCAGCGGGGGGCCCTTCTGGAGACACTAACCAACCCAACCCTCCCCCCCAGTGCTCCTTTGACCTGACTCCTTACAAGACTTCAGAGCATCACAAGGACATCTGCCTCACTGTCAGCACCAGCGCCATCCAAGTGGAGCACCTCTCCAGCTCCTAGAGAGACCTCAACCCAGGGAGCAGAACGCCTCTTGTGCATAGCCTGTGCCAGGGGCACCGCTTGTGCAGCGGCCCTCCTCGTGCAACAGTTTCCGGCCTCTCCTCCTGCAGCAGCCTCTTCTGGCTGTGTAACCCTGTTCATGGCAGCCCCTTGCACAACAGCCTGTCTCAAGGGGGTGCTCCTTCTGTGCAACAGCCTGCCTGGTAGGAGGATGCTTCCTTGTGCAAGAGCCCCTTTCCTGTGCTGGGATCACTTCCTCATGCAAGAGCCCCTCCTTTGAAACCCAAAGAAAGGCCCCTGTTTTGCCTTCTCTCTCACTGTAGGATGTGTACGAAGCGGGGTTGCGTGTTGAGACACGCATGGTGGATGGGATGGAGAGACGGCCCTTGTATATACAGGGGCTTGGACACATGTTTTTAGCAAGCCACAGAAGAATGTGGCAGGGTTCACAGCTGGATGGGGTTCTTTGAGGATTGCCTTGAGTGTCTAAGAGAGAAATATCCATTCCTGTCCCTCCTGCTGGTGAAAGGGAGGAGGGGTCGCTCGTCCTGCCCCAAGGACTGGATGGGAGAAACCTTCTCCCTAGTGGAAGGTGAGACCAGTGGAGGGGGGAGAGGTGAGGCATGTTCTCTGGGATGGGCAGGTGCCTACACTGCCTAAGGGCTGTGGAGTATTGCATTCTTTCTCCTCCCCTGGTGGAGAGCAGTAGAGAGGAGTCTGTCTGAACTGGCTGCTGCCTCTCTCTCACAGCTGTCTGAGCAGCACAATGGCCCCATAGGAATGTGGGTTCCTGCTCATTGCCCTTCCTGCCTGTTGTGGATGATATCCTAGCAGCTTGTACTCCTCCTCCTCTCCCTCTTGCTTTTCCCCTCCTCAGAAAAGCCTGTAGGCATCAACAACAAACCAAAAAGCAACTGGAGGGAGGGTACGAGACTGCCAAAATAATCATCACCCTTCTCTCTACTCCCTTTCCTGAAAGGCGGAATGATAGCAGTTCTGACACTTGCACACCTATCCTGCCCCTAGTTTCCCAAAGGGAAAGAGGAATAGGAGGAGGAGGAGGAATAGACCAGTCTTTTCAAGGGGCTAGCAGGAAGCAGGGAAAGGCTAGCTTCTCCTGCTCATCTCTTGCCAGAGTGCTCTCCCAGGCTCCCTCTTGCCAAGACGGGCTGGACTCACATGGCAGTGGTGGCCTCTTCTGGACCCTGGTCATGGGAGAGAATCCCCAAAAGGTGGACAGTGGAGAGAAGGGGATGAAGATCCCCACAGAGAGACCAATCTAATGAGAAGGGGGAGCCAACAAGAATAAACTGAAGGCCCCTTGAATTTATATATATATATATATATAAATATCTATTCCCCACCCCTGGCCCGCTCTGTCCTTGCTGTAACTGTTTCTATCTCTGTGTTTATAAAACGCATTATCCTGGCGAATTTTTATTTTCAATCTTCGTTTGTTTTTCCCTTTCTCTTCGTCTTCAATTCTCCTTCCTCTTTTTTTTTTTTTTTAATTGGTCCACATGACTGCTAGTCTTGTGTGTTACTTATTAGTTTCTTTGGATCATGGAGGCTGACTTGGAAGAGAATGAGAAGGCAAGGGAAAAAGCATGTGTTGTTGGGTTTTAAAATCAGTCACCCACCCAAAGCCTATAGAATCCCAGACTTCTGTATGAACAACCAATAGGGGCTTCTATTTTATTTTTTTTAACCACCCTGTATAGAAATAAATTGGTGTAAAAGGCTCCTTGAAGGTGCTGCTGTGAGCACCCTGCCCCTGTGACGTGTGTTCCTTCCCCCTGCAGCCGGCCCCTGCAGGAGTCTCTGGCTGCCCTGAGTCTGGAGGGGCCGTGCGGGCAGGCGCGAGGGCGGCACATCCCTGCCTTTGGCACTTTGCGGTTTGCACAAAGAAAGTGAGGAACTCTGCACCTGGGGAGCCTGTGGCAGAAACCTTTTTCTCTGAGTTTAGTCACCAGGGTTGGCTGCAAACGGGTGGAGTGTTCGGTAGGTGCATAGGCTAGGCTAGAAGGAGCTGTCTGGTTTGACTCCTGCATTTCATAGGTGACATTTCAATCCATTTAGCCTGTACTGAGCCCCAAGGACTGATTAGTATTTGAAATGTGTTGACAAAATGCATTGGCTTGATTTTGAGGCACTGGGACATAAAATCCATTGGTAGCCTGCTGCAAGGGCTTCATGTTTTCACTGTTTAAATATTTAAGCCAGATTTCTCCTTGCTTTGGCTTCTGGTTCCTAGTTCTGGAAACATTCATCTCTCTGATTCAGAGAGCCTGAATGGGACTTTTTCCCCCCAGACTTGCATTTAAACACTCTAATGTCTCTTCTCAATCCACTTTTTGACAAGGTAAACAGATAGAACTCTGTAAATCTTCCACTGTAAGATTTCTTCCAGCCCATGAATTATTCTTGTCTTTTCTTTCTACATCTTGTCAAATTTTTCATTATCTTATAAACACATTCATTTTGGAATTGAGTGTTGAAGCCCCAGTGCCGTGGATGAGGTCCCCCTGGCTCTTTGCCTTAAGTCTGCAGAGGACTGCATTTTCCCTCTTCTCATGGCATTATAGAGGAGCTCACAGTGGCTGCTTGTCTGGTCAAGTCTGATCACCCGAAGTCTCGGCTTTCCATGATAGTGTTTTCCCTTCTCTACAGGTATGCCCTGGGTTCTTGTTTCCTGGGTGCTTCACGTGAGGCTGTGTCCGAGTCCAGCCTGTGTGAATGGGCCTGGCTGACTGATGCACCAGGTTACTCACAGCTTTCATAGCTCTGTCACCCGCAAACTGTATCAGTTGTTATTTTTACTTTCAGATCCAGGTTGAAATGCAATATTGCATCTGACCTATGCTAACTTGAAAAGCATTGAGTGCAACTTCTCATTAGCTTTTTTTCGAGACTTGCAGGCTGAGCATTTCTTAATCCTCTTAGTATTTGATTATGTACAGTTTATCTTTCTGACTTATGGTGCTAGGTGAATGCCTTATAAAAATTTAAGTATGTTGCACCTATGCAGTCCCCTTTGTTAAACCAAATGTATAATGATGTCATCTAAAAATGAAATTAGGGTTTGGGTTTTTTCTTTTTTACTACAGAATCTGTATTTCGTAAAACCTTTTGTGTTATAGGTTTTATTTTTTCGTTCACTAATTCTTCATCTCTACAATTTTTCCATAATTTTGTCATTGAGTCGCGTCATTTGCCTTTTGGGAGTACTGTCATGAGTGTCTTAAGGTATTTGTCTAATATCCCAAGTTTAATTTAAAGATCAGAATCACTGGGCTAGAGAGCTAGTCACTAAACTTTTTCAGGCCTCCTGTTTCTTTGCTGATTTCAAAATACACATCCCTAGTAAGTGTTGTCTCATCTCCTACTTTGATACTATGGTACGAGATAGAAGTTGCTATTTTCATATGACTGCTACATTCTGTTTTTTTCTTTAGATGGAATTGGAAGTATTTCTTGACCAGTTTCTCCTGTTCTGTGTCACTAGCATTTTCACCATTTTTATCCAGCATAGATCAGTACTATTAGTAAGATTTCTTTATTTTGTGATTGAAAGGAATGAAAGAGCAAAATATTCCTTTCCTTTTACCTCTAGTTTTTCTAGAAAGCTTTTCTTAAGAGTTTTCTCTATTTTTATAGTATCTAATTTATATTGGTTGCTGTCTGACCTTCACCTTTTCCATCTGTTATGTTTCTTCTTACAGCAGAGTTTAATTCATATTCCTCTCCCTTCTTTCTTTTTTTCCCATGGACAACTCAGTTTATAGTTTTGCTCCCCTTGGAAGTTATCAGACTCAGCACAGGTTTATTACTACTTGTGGCTCTCCTCTGCATGTCTGTGTTGCACGCAGACAGGACAAAACTGCCAGCTTCACTCAAGTTTTTCTCTCATCTTGAATGCATCATCTTGAAGTCTGAAAAATGACTTGGCTTGGGTGCAGCGTCTTGAATTAAGCTGGGAAGGCTTTAAAGTCAGAGTAAGACCTTGCTGACTGGTTGAATTCCCTGGGGAATTCAAGTTTAAAATCTTTGCAATGATTTTTTGGTTTATATGTTAAAGGTGCTTGAAATCGCCTTTCCTGGTCCCTGGTTTGAGGTTTTGTTTTCTGCTGTCTGCTGCCCTTTCCCTTCTTGGAATCTGATACCTGGCATGGGTATCCATATGTATTTGAGGCTGTACAATTCCTGTTACCAGTCATTTCAAAGGTGTTACTGTTTGTGTTTGTGCAGTTTGCTGCTGAGCCTATAGCTTTTACTGTTGCCCAGGAAGAAACTAATTATTTCTTACTAAGGGACTTTCCCATTGAGCTTTAGAAATACCACTTTATTCCAGGCCTCCTTTTTTTCTTATCAATGAGAATTTCTCTGTTTACCCAGTTCTGTTGCTGATGTGGAAATAATTGAAGATACCTTACCCTCATTATCTCTGTCACTTATTTGAGTTTGGATTAGGTCTTCCTCTTTGGATTCCTATGGTTGTTTCACATATTCAGAGTGCTCCACATGGTTTAAAAAGTGCAGTAGCTACCTGCGAGACACAAAATGTATCAACTTGCACAAAATTCTTCCCTCTTTAGATGAAGCCTGAGGTTCTGCAGTCTGCAGCTTTGTGCACTCAAGCCAACAACGGTCCAATTATTTACCTCCCACTCACAAGAGTGGAATATTCGCTTAACAAGATCCCATGGTCCTTCTTCAGCTCCATTAATTCTTTGACCCTGCATTTTCATTGTGCTGCCAATCCATTTGTTTCTATATGTTTGTCCCCAGGAAGACTTGAAAATTACTCTGAAGTTCTGTATTAGGTTGCATCTTGTGTCTTTGCTGAAAGGCAATAGCACTTTTTCTTCTTGTCCTTTTCCAAGCTGATTTTCTGTTCTTAGTTGGATTTTACAAATTATCATTGCTTTAAAAAGAAACATCATGTAGGCTGGAAATCATTTAGAAAAGTCACCCACAAACAGTAACAGAATCTCAGCCGTGACTAATGATAGTATTGCTGGTCTATAATTCAGTTAAATCTTCAAGAAAGATTTAAGACTTTTATAATTTAAATCCTTATGGTTAATCAACCATGTCCCTTATTACAGTTTTTTTGTTAGTTATCACTGCCATTGAAACTGCCACTCTATATTACTACTTTTTTTTATTTTAATCCATAGGGTCTTGCTATGCCTTTGTTGAGTACATTAAAGTCTTCTGCTATAAGAAGTCTTTCTTCTTGTGTAATGAATTACAGACCATGATCAAGTCACTGTATTCATCTTTCCAAACAGCTGAATTAAATTGAGCTGGTAGAGGTGTTTCACGATAAGGATTGGCTCCATCATGTAGTTCTTATCTGTTGCCTTTCTTTTCCCCTTCAGCAACCCACCTGTGTAGTGTTCAGTTAAAGTCTTGCTACATCAGTCCTAGATGGCTGTCTTGAGCCACCAAACTTAGACTGCCATGCAAGGGTATCCAGTTCTTTTAATTAGGTCTTTTCCTTCAAATTAAAACAAACAACAGTATGTTTCTTTCCTTAGCTGAGTGCAGCCCCTGTCAATGCCACTGTGATTCTGCCACATCAGTGTTAGGTTAACTGCCTTACAGCAACCTGGATGAGCCCACTTGCTTTGCAAATACTTTTTTAGTAAAAGTATTGGCTGGTCTGGAACACATTCAGAACTTCAAAGTTGTTTGGAAAAGAAAGCCCATTGCTTCCATCTGCTCTCCAGATAATTCTTTTCAAATTACTGATTGTCAGTTTCTAGCTATGCAATTCTAGGATGTTTTATTTAATGGGTAGAACTAAACATCTTCCTAAATCTCATTGGCAATAGGTAATATTTCATTACCTCATGGATGTGTCTACATCATCCAGCTTTCTTCCTAATACAGAATATAATTATGAGATTCTGTCTGTCTTCTATATTTTTATTGATTATTTTATCATCTTTATATCAACTAAAGGATATATATCATGTTTAGGATTTTCTTCTGATATTTTGCAGGTAATGTACCTGAAAGCTGCCCAAGTTTACTAGTGCAGTTTCAGAACATAGAAATTGCTCTGTACACTTCCTTAACTACAAGATAGGTACCTGTTCAATCGTCCTTTCAGGTACAACAGATTAAATTTGTGTGCATGGTTTCTTGTTTCTGTATAGTAGAACACCAAAGTACTAGAGAGATGTAGTAACTTGGTCCAACAAACATTTCGATTTCATGTAGTGTCTGTGTAATGAATGGAAAAAAACTGCAAGAAAAGAAATCGTGACACCAAAGAACTAGAGTCTACGCCTAGTTTTGCTGCTGAAGTAGGGTATATTTCTGAAACATGGACACAGTTATAATTTGTGGCCTTTGGCATCCTCTTCCATTTGTAAAGCTAATTAACCCCCTTGGGGCCAAGTGCTGCAGATCACTCATTTGCCGTTTGTGAGAACAAAGTGTGGGTACCTCTCGTGTTTCCTGAATACAGGAAATTGAAAGTTCAGGGACCTCTGAACTGAGAATGTTAAAGAGTGAGAAGAGCTGAACGTACCTCAGCAGCAAAAAGGTAACTGAACAAGGGTTGGAAGTTATAGCTGTCCTGCTGGGTTCTGCATGAGGATCCCTCTCAAGCACCGGCCTTCTCCTCACAGTCCTTGGACAACATTTAAGAAGTCTATAAGGTAACTAAACAAAAAATCTGGAGGCTTGAATTTGGGATGCAGATGTTTACATTTCCAAGGGAAAACACACAGGCATCTGTAGATGAATAAAGGTTGAGAACCTCTCCTGCAGACCGCTTCTGTAGGCCACGCAGCTTCCTGCGGGAGGTGCTGAGGCCTGGGCAGCACCGCTCATCCCGCAGGTCATGTCGGACCAGGAGCTACCTACAGGATCAACTGCAGGATGGAGCTGGAGCAGCAGCCTGGGGTGAGGGGGAGGAGCGTGATAACCACAGGGGTTAGCCTGTGAGGCTGTGTTCCTACAGCACTTGCCAAAGGATCAGCGTGTGAGGCTGGGAGAGGGGTAGATGTAAACGGGCCTGCGTCTCTAGAGCTTATTTCAGCTGGGAAAGACCTTCCTGCAGTCATCTGCGCCCCTGCTCGGACTTCAGCGTGCAGAAGTGTTTAAAAAATACTCCTTGACAAATAACTGCCATGCTGACACTTCCTCTGTGGGTGAGGGTGCTTCTGGAGCCCTGAGCAATGCAAAGCCTTTCTTTGACTTTGTAAAGAAAGCAAAAATAACAAGCTTTCCGGGACTCAGAGCTCAGGAACTAGTTTTTGCTGGAATGGAGGAGTTTCTACTGCTGTGAGACCACACAGGCACACAAAACTGCCTCTCCCCTTTATTTTGCAAATTCACAGTGGCAGTTCATGCAGTTAGAGACACATTTGTACACTTTACTGAGATTTGCCATTTAGATTTTAGGCAAGTGCCGCCTCTTTGCCCTGTCATTTGTAGCTGCAGCGGCAAGAAGTCCAGAGGGAGATTGTCTTTCTGGCATCTTCCTAGCCTTGGTTTGGAGGATAAGATGGGGTTCCCAGGTGGTCTCCTAAACAAATTAGTGATGTCTAAGAATGTCCAATTTTTAACATCAGCTCCATTCAGCTTGGTAGCCCCAAGCAAGATGTGTTTGGGAGATTCTGGTTTAGGAGTGTGACATGGTATAGGGAGCAGATTTATTTTTTTTTTTTAATGTACAGCCACATCCTTCCCCTTAATTAAAAGTATCAGGCAATTTATACGAGAATTTTGAAGTACTTTAAAGAGGCTTAACAATAATGTTCAGCTAACTGAAGCCAGCTGCTCCACATGGGAACTGAAAAGACTAAGAAATGTGTTTTGAATAATTAAAAATATGTCATAAATAACTTAAATGACTGTAGGAAGAGGAATGGAAAACTCCATCATCAGAACACAGAGGCTCTCTCAATTAACCCAGTAGTTTAACAGCAAGATGGTTCATAGTTCAAACTGCTGCAGTTCTTTATGTAACAGCTCCTCAGTCGTGCAGTGCAGGCTGCTCAAAGACTTAATCCTAGTATATCCATATTGATAAAGGCATGGTGTCTTGGAAGATCTTTGGGAGGAAAAGAGAAAAAGAAATCTAATCTCCTTGTGGTCAGAATCTGGGAGCATTCAGTCCTGAGCGATGGCTGTCATTACACAGACTGCCAGGATAAAACAGGATGGTGTAGGTGGGTAGGCAGGAGAAAGGTGGATGAAATGTAGTATTTACCAAACCTAGTGCCTCCCAAACTGTATACCATGGTAAGTAGGTGCTGACCTCTTGAAAAAACAATCCTGCATGTCTTGGAACCTGAGGATCAACAGAAGTAAGGTGATTTTGTCTCAGTTCCTCCATAATCACAGGTGACTTCACAACACCACACTGTGTGTGTAGCGAAGGACGGCTGGGGAAGGGCTCTCAACTCCGCAGTGCGAGGGGCTCTAAACCTTCAAGTGGCTCGTGGTGGGTGTATGGTCATGAAATTGGTTCTGGCATGATGAAGAGAACGAGAGCACGGTCTCTGTTTAACTTAATTGCCTTTGTTAGTCTGTTAGAAGTGTTACACTGTACCCATCCTGTACATCTCCGCTCACGACACAGCAGCAGCTGCTCGGCACTGGCGGATTACGAGGTGAACAGAAAACCACAGTAACAAGTCAACAGCACTTCCTGGCCCAGATCACAGGATGGGCCAGGCTGGAAGGGACCACAGTGTGTCACTGCTCCTACCTCCCTGCTCAAGCAGGTTCATCCCAGAGCACACGGCACAGGATTGCCTCCAGATGGTTCTGGAGTGTCTCCAGTGAGGGAGACTCCACAGCCTCTCTGGGCAACCTGTCCCAGTGCTCAGTCACCCGCACACTGAAGTTCTTCACGTTCAGGTGGAACTTGCTGTGCATCAGTTTCTGCCCTAGTGCTTGGCACCACGGAGGAGAATCTCACATTCTCCTTTCAGATGCTCATAGAGATGGATGGGGTCCCCTCTCAGTCGTCTGAGCCTCTCGGGCTGAAGAGGCCCAGCTCCCTCAGCCTTTCCCCACAGGAGCGATGCCCCAGTGCCCCGGTCACCCTCGCTGCCGTCCGCAGGGACCGCCCGGGGCAGCCCCGCAGAGCCCGAAATGGCGGCGGGAGCGGGGCGGAAGTGCCGGGGCAGGCGGGCGGAAGCGGCTTCGCAGCCGGGCAGCGCCGCTTCCGGGGACCGCGCGCGTCCGCTTCCCGCCGGAAGCGCCGGTGTGTGGGGCCAAGATGGCGGCGGGGATGTACCTGGAGCACTACCTGGACAGTAAGAGCCGCCGGGGCGGGGCCGAGGCCGCGGCTGTTCCGGCCCGGGAGGCACGGACGGGCCGAGGGGCGGGGCCCCGCGGGGGCCGGGCGCTGCCCAGGGCGCCCGCGGGCTCTCCCCGCCCCTCGGGCGCAGCCCGGCCCGGCTGTCGGGCGCCCGGTCCCCGGGCCGAGCGGAGAGGCCCCGTCCGTGGGGCAAGGCTCGGCTGCAGCTGCTGCGGGAACACCGCGGCCCCGCGGCTGCTTTGTCCCATGAGAACGGAGCCCGGTGCAGCTCCAGCCGCCTCTCGGGAGCGGGAGCTTGGCTGCCTGTGGTTTCCCGGGATAGACATCGAGCCACAGATAACTTTTGTAATTGTGGGGCGGTAGTTACGGTGGCTTTCTACGCTGTCAGTTTAGAAATGCAGCCCTGCTTTTCTGGCCGAAGAGGAGCTCTGTAAATGCTAATGGAGTTGGCAACATTATCAGAGCCCTCCTATGATACCTCTTATTTTACCATCCTGCCTTAAGGTGCTTAAAACTTCGTAAAACTCTGCCCTTTGGGAATGAGACTTTCAGTGCATGTTTTACCCACGCGTTCTTAAAACAGCCGAGCAGATCCATCGGAGGAGTTGTTTCTCAATGAGTGGGCTAATGAGTTAAGATTGAATAACCTGTTCTTTGAGGAATGCTCTTCTCACATTTTCCTGCTGGTCTGGCGTTGGCACTAGAGATAGGGGAGGGTGTTCACGGGATGGTGTCTAAAGCTGGGTGGTTCTGGTAATGTGTCTTCTGCTTCACTGCACCCAGCCAGTTAAATCTCTCACTGTCTGCTTGCATATGCATGGAAACAAAATGGAGTTTGGCTCTTCAGATGTCCTGCTACACCGGGTTTCTTCCAGAAATGATAAGGTGCTGATGTGGGCACAGGGTATCTCGTTCCTTGTGTCTTCGGTGCTCCTTTTGTCTTTAGGTAAGGAAATGTCTCTAAGAATGTTCAAGAACCATAACAAATTTCAGTGAAAGCTGAAAAGAAGCTGCAGTTGAACAGGCAAGGATCTGTGAGGTGCAAGGAAGGAGGCAAAAGCCAGGAAGAAGAGTTGAAGGAGGAGGCAGGTTGGAGAGGAGCGAAGATTTGTGTTCTTGTGCAGTTCTCACTCCAGAGTTGCAGAAGGCTGCAGTTGGCTGAGGCTCCTCACCTGTGAGGACAAGGGCTGGGAGAGAGGACAAAGAAGCAGATGGACAAGGAATAAGTGCAGAGGGGGGATGCAGGGTTTTCCTGCTGGGAGGGCAGAGGTGTATTTTGGGTAAGAGCTGCAGAGCAGAGATAGAGGAGCAAAAGCCTGGGATGTGCAGTTGGTGAGCAGAGACGAGCAGGGTGCAGCGCTGAGTGTGGACAGGAACTGCAGGTACACAGCTGGAGAGAAGGGAAGCTTGGTGGCTGGAGAATGCTCCTGCCAAAGTCAAACACCTCTGGATTGTGTCATCAGAGTCAATTAAAATCAGCCAGCCTGGGAACTCCTCTTCCTCTCTTGTACAGGCATGCAGAGGAAGTGCCAAAGTCTTCTCTCTCAGCTGAGAGTTGTGGTCCTGCAGTTGGATTAGAGATTTCGTCCTGTTGGAGGTGGATATTAATACAGGAGAGTCCCTGTCATTGTTGGGGTGTCTTGCTTTAAAAAAAAATGGAAGTGATGTGCACAGTCTAGAAGTCCTTAAGACCATCTGGTTACAAAGATTTTAGGAAGAACAAAACATTCATTCCTGTGATGGTTTAGCCTTCTTTGCTTACTCTTAGATCTCTAAGGCATTTTTCAGTTTTGTCTGGTGCAACATTACTTGCTGTTACTAGCTACTCATAAGACACTTGCTGTGCTTATTCTAGATTTCTGTCAGGAAAGCATGTGTGTATTGTGATACTTGGCATCAAGGAGCACCCATCACAGTCTTCAGTAAGTTAGGCTGCTGATGGGTAATGGCATATATCTCTAATTCCCCATATTGCTCTTCTCTAAGCCTGCTCTCCTCTCCCGGCCTTCTGCCTCAACTCCTGACTCTGTGGAAATGCATACAGTATTTTAGACACGAGTGTTCTTCTTGATGCTAACTGATTGACAGCATTCTGTTTCCTACTTGCTGCTCCCCTTTTTTTTCCTACATTATTTCAGTGGTTTAAAAACATTCAGTTCCATTTTAAAGTAGTTCACCAATATCCTAAAACTTCCCGAAATTTGATAGAAATAAACAGTCCAGAACTTTTGGTCATCTCTTACAAAAAGTGTCTAATTCTTAATTTACATCTGTGTCTTGGAATGGGATTCTTTTAGTAGTGTAGTGCTCTTGCAGACACAGTTTTCAGTTGAATGTCTTTTTTCTTCCCACAGAGATTCTCTTTCCTGTGGTTTTCTATCTGGATCTGCTCAGGGAATGAATGAGGAATGTGTGATGAAAGAGGGAAGTTATTTGTAGGACCTCTTCATATCTTTGAATAAAGGAAGGCGTGTAAGGAATTAAGTGAAAATTGTAAGAAGAAAAAAGGTGGTCTCCTGTTTGAAACAACTGAATATCACTCTGACAAAGTGAGTTTGGTGGGGTTTTTTTATGTCATGAGTCCCACTTTATTCAGGTTTTCCTTGCTTGGATTGTGCTTCCCTCAGATTATGAGTGGAAATGTTTAGTCAGAGGAGCAGATGTGCAGAATGCTCATAGCTGCAGCTGGAGTCTGCCTTGAACAGATAATTCTGAAGCATGCTATGAAGCATTTTTTGCACATTTTAAGAGGAGAGTTTGTAATTAGCTGGCCTTTTGGCTTTAATCTCTTGGCCTCAGTAAATCTCGTGGCCTTCATTCTGTTGGTGAGGGAAATGGGCCACTCCACTGCAGCACTGTGAAAACACTTTATTGTCACAACAGTAAACACCTTGAAAAGCTGGTTACAAAGTCAATTTTCAGACTGAGCTCTGGGTCTGAGCATGTGACTGTGTTGAGCAAAGAGAACAAAATAAAACTTTGAATCAGTGCTCAGTCACTGGGAATGAGAAACACCTTGTATGAAACATCATGTGAGTAGGTAATTAAAAACTGTATGCTAAAATGCACGAGCAGTCTGACAAAGGTAGGCATGCAGCCCCAGTTGCTTCAATTCATATATTTTGAGCCCTCTGCTTTAGACATCTAAAGTTCTTTTCCATGATTTTTTTTGTGCAATAGCCAAGTTAAGAAGAGTTCTCTTAGTAAAAGGTGTCTAGAAGCTTCTTAGGTCAGGTATTTCAGCTGCTTTCAAGTCTTGCTGTAATTTGAAACTGGGTTTAGACCTAGGATTAGGCATGCTCTTTCCTTGGCTTTAAGCTGTTAATTACAAAGCAAATATGTCTGAAATGTGTTACACTCTTGGCAGATGCTTTTGCAGCAGAAAAATACACACATCCCTTCTGTGCTGAGCATCCTGACAGAGGAACTTCATATTATATCTACTCTGATCACCTTCACTCCTTCATCCTACTTACTGAGCCACAGGATTCAGGGAATGGGAGAAGAGGAATGTGTCTTGTTCCACTTTTCTTCCTGAGTGTTTTTCTCCAGTGGCTGAATTTAAACATAAAAAGATTTTGATGTCTTCAAATATTTTCCTCCTCCTGGCTTCTAAACTATTTTATGCCTGGTTTTGAGGGGAGAAAGCAAGATAAAAAAGTGTTTTCCCTCAAGCAGTAACACAGTGCAGCTTTAGTAAGGGAAAACCTCTGGGTGCAAAGGAGTTAGAGATGTAGAACTGAATGGAAGAAGAAGAAGAAGGAAGAAAACAGTGGTTTGTGATTAAAAGATGGAATGTGCATGAAGACTCGTGAGAAGAATTTGTGCTTGCTCGAGCTTGGGTTACTGTGTTTGGCTCGGTGTTGGCCCTCAAATGAGGTTGGAAATACTGTAGTGGAACTGATGGAGATGACAGGCTTAGGTGAGGAGCCCTCAGCTGGTGAGTTAACATGGTGCTCTGTAGTCAGTATACCTTGGGTTTTCCCCCTTTCTTACACTGGTTAGGGAGGCATCGAGTTTGCTTTTCTTATCTATTTGCATTTGTCAGCAGGCTCATAGAGATGCACCAGTTCAGGGCTTGGCACTGCTAGGAGACTTAAGCCAGCATAAGCACAGAGCAATAGAAGCAGCATGTCCTCATGGAAGTTGTCTTTCTCCTACAACTGGCATGGGAATGTCCTTTTGTTCCTTGATAGCATTAGGTAACCTAGTAAAATAGGATTTTTCTTTCGGAATGGCTACATCTGCCTGGATTTTCCTCTGTATGGATTCATCAAATGAGGGTGTGATGAGTATCTCAATCTTAAAGCTCTTAGAGGACATGGGTGTGATGTTGGAAATTGCTGTAGGCAAGCCCTTATTTCCTTCCCAGACCTGGCTGTGTTCCAATTTCCCCAGCAGTTCTTTTATCTCTTGCATTCCCTACCTTCATTACTCCTATCCCTTCCCCAGTGTAGCATGCAGCCATACCCCTGTCCCTGCCTCTACAGTTTCTCACATCATTCTTCAGAAATGCAAGTCTCTTAAATCATTTCTCTACGTGTCACTGTTCTAGAGTAGTGAAAGATGCCTTTCACCTTACAGAGACTGTGGATTAGTTACACCTGTGATGCTCCACACGTGATCTATGGAAAATTACAAAACATTTCATGCAGGGGAGAATTTGGTGATTCATAGGCATCATTTGTTTCTGTGTGAAAGCTACTGGCACAGCCCACACTGAGCTGATACATTTAATGACCAATTCATTTAGAATTGGTTTTGTTGTTGGCTGATATTTTTATTGGAGCTGATACAAGATAGCTTTACATGGCAAAGCATGCTGTGTTTTCTCTGTAGTTCTTCACTTACCCAACTGCAAATCTGATGTCACTGTTTTGGCAAACAGCCCTGTGGTCTCTTTGGTGGTCGTCCCTGCCTTTGGAGGTCTGGGGCAGGCTGGAAATGCCAGGAGTGTTTTGGGTCTCATTCGTTGTGTCAGTCTTGCAAGCCCTCCAAGCTTTTCAAATCAAGGTTGATCTTTAACAATAAAGATCCCTTTTCTGGCACTTAACAACTTTCCCTGCTATCTTGCCTGTGGATGCGGTAGCATTGAGCTGCTGTAATAAGACAACAAAAGGAGTCCTCCTTTCCTAAGAAATGGGCCCACACTTTGGGGGAGTATTGGGTTTCCATGGCTGGAAACTGTCACTGCTGACTGGTGCCCACTTTTTTGGACAGTGTCTGTAGTGGATGTGCTTGGGTGGGCTGGTGTGCACTGCAATGGCCCAAAGCTTGGGATATGTGGTATGGGCACAGAATTCCTGGGTGGCTGTGGCTAAATCAGTCTGCCATGCACCTAAGCACCCTCTTTGTAAAACTGTAGGTAGGGTTATCCCTTACCAAGGTGTTGTGAGCATAATGGTACAGGTTAGGATTTTTTATTGCAGCAGGGCTGAGCTGTCTCTGAATAGAGGGAAAGAGATATATTGTGCTCAAGCACCAGTTTCATTAAAGGTGCTTGTGTAAAAGTTTCAATAAATACCTGCATGAGAAGGTGATTGATTACTTGAGAATGCAGGTCAGAGTAGAAGCAGTAGTTTAAGAGGCTGATACACTCTGAAAGCAGGGATACAAAAGACACCCTGCCCCCTAATGAGGGAGCAAGGAAGCTCCTGAAGATTGCTGCAAGCCAGTTGTCCTGCAGTGTACTTCAAGTGCTGCAAAATTATGAGATTCGTGGAGTACCAAAAAGTCCATTTTGCTTCCCTGGCAAGATCCCAGCCAGTTTGCAGTCTTGGGGGGCAAAGAACTTACCCTCTCATTGTGGCAGTCCCTGGCACAAGCAGGAGTTTTTTTTAATTGCCTTCAGCAATGTCGTGTCTAAAGTGTTTGCTGAAATCTGAGCTGTTCAATAAAGCAACTGTGGTTATGTTTCAAAATGTCTTTTCCCATTTTTTAATAAAATTTGAACATGCATCTAAACGTGGTGGGTGAACAGATGTCTTGGGAAGGGTACTGTGTGTTTGGATGGTCCTTGGTGCTATTGATCTGTTTTTAGGATTTGGGGCAGCACAAATCCATTGTTTGGCACAGCACAGACGTGCTGCAGAGGATTGAAGCACAATTGAAGTTATCAGGCTGTGTAGGCTTGCGCTCTGCGTTTGTGTGTCACAGTTGACATCTGAGTTAAGTAGCTGAAGTTTAAATATCAGTTGCCTGCACCTGACAGCCCACGTGTGTTTCTAAAAAGAAGTAAATAAAATAATAATTATTGGAGAGGGAAAAAAGTGGTGTTGGATTCTGACTTTTGGAGAGAATGCGTGGTTCTGAAGGGAGAAGACAGCATGGTCATGGCTGCCTGTGGAAGAATGAACAGGGGAAAGAATGACAAGGAAAGAGGAGAGTAAAAGAGATGAAAGAAGAATGGGCTTAGTGAAGGGATAACATAACATTTGAGGAGAGAAAAGACGAAGGTAGGTAGAGAGACTTTAGCTTGTGACCAGAAATGAAAACAAGGTAAGAAAAGGAAGGGATGAAAAAAATTCACGGAGAGAGCTGCACTGGTGATTTTCGGGATAATCAGACCATGAGAGGAATCAGTAGGGCTGCACCAGGCTTCTGTAAGGATCTGTGCAATGAGTCCATTAGGAAAAGCATTTGCCAGCAGGTTGAGGCAGGGATCTTGCCCATCTACTCAGCCCTGGAGAGGCTCCTCTGGAGTGCAGTGTCCAGTTCTGGGCTCCTCATTAAAGAGGGACATGGAGCTCCTGGAGCCTGTCCAGCAGAGGGGAATGAGGATGATTTGGAGACTGGAGCATCTCTCTTGTGTGGAAAGGCTGAGGCAGCTGGGCCTTGAGAAGGGATGTCTGAGAGGGGGCTCATCCGTGTCTATAAGTATCTGCGGGGGGGTGTTGAGGGTCGATCCAGCTCTTCTCAGTGGTGCCAGGCACTAGGACATGGGGCAATGGGCAGAAACTGATGCACAGGAAGTTCCACCTGAACATGAGGAAGAACTTCTTTACTGTGTGGGTGACCAGGCACTAGAAGAGATCCCCCCACTAAGGTTGTGGTGTCTCCCTCTCTGGACATATTCCAAGACAGTCTGGAGGCAATCCTGTGCCACGTGCTCTGGGATGACCCTGCTTGAGCAGGGAAGTTGGATCAGATGACCCACTTGGTCCCTTCCAGGCTTACCCATTCTGTGATTCTGTGACACAGTTCCATTGATGCCAGCCCATGCTTTGGGCCAAGCTGCTGGCCTTGCTAGCACCTTCTTCCCTGTATGCTTTCACCATCCTCCTGTTCCTCTCCTGCTGCTGTGCCATTTGTGTGGAAAGAGGGCTTTGCTTTCCCTTATTTTTCTGTCTGCTGTTGCGTATCATCACTCTGCTCTAGTGATCAAAGATGCCTCTAGGGTGTTCTTTCTTTACAATTATCAGTTTCATAATCTGAGAATTACGTGGGTATTTTATGGTAGGTAGTATTTAGTCATGATGATTTTAAGTGAATCTTACTAAGATGAAAGAGCAAAATTAATTGTAGAGGAAAAAAAGGAGAAAAGCAGGAGGAAATGAAATTACATAAATAACATGAATTTTTTTTTTAGAAATAGTAAGGAAAAGTGTGGTGGTAGGAATGAGGAAATGGAGACTCAAATCTATTTTTTTTTTTTTTTCAATGGCTCTCAGAGAGTGATAATGTCTGGTAGCCAGCACAGCACAGGTCAAGCAATTTCAGCAAGTGTTCTGGCCCCTGTGATAAATTCTGTGATGCAGAGATTCACTTCTGTTTAAGGCTATGCAAGAGCTTTGGAGTTAAGCTGCAGATAGTAGAAAACATCCCCACAGCTAGATTAAGTTATGTACCATACAAATAGTTTGTTGCTCAGTTATAACTTGCTTATCTGCAGCTTTATCTCGTTATGCTTTTTGTTATTGCCAGACTCTCTCTGGATCATAATTTGTAATGGTCTGCTCAGCTTCCTTCCACGTTCAGTTGAACAGATAAAGTATCTTTGTAGCAGTTCTGATTATAAAGTCACTGTACTGTCACTTGTTTCATTTTCTCCATTTATTGACGAAGCAGTGGCAGAACATTTGTCCAATAATAGATTTGCAGAGTGAAATGTTTTGCTGTGGTTTTAGGAAATCATTTTGCTGGTTTTAGCAGGGAAGGAATTCAACTAGCAGGGCTTTGTCTCGTCAGCCCCAGTGGAAGTCTGCCCAGCTAATGAGCCTCTGGAAGATCATGGCTCAGATGTGCATGAATGATCTGCCCATGGTGCCTGAGCTGAGCCAGCACCGGGAGCAGGGAGCTCTGCACACCTGGGGGCAGGAAACCAGGCAGGAAATGAGGCAGGGCAGCCACTGGCCTGGCTGAGGGGCTGGCACTGAGGGGAGCAGGCTCTGGGGAGAGAGGAGCTCTCTCTCAAGGGTGGGGGGCACAGGCTGAACAGACAAGGCTGAGCACGTAGAGGCAAAAGAAAGACAGACAGATGTTGTCCAGATGAGGGCATGTGCTGGCATCAGTGGTGGTGGCAGATTTTTACAGTGATGGCTGTAAAAGCTAGAGCACAGTTCTTTTCAGGTTGTGTAGCTGAATCAAACTCCTGCTTGAGTTTCTCCTGGTGCAAGAATATCACTGTGAAATGTGACCCTAACCTCATGTGGGGTTGTTCTGCCCACACAGTAGCATCCTACTGGTTTTTGTGCTGGCTCGGGAGCTTGCTCTATCTAAAGGTTTCTAGCCCTGCTGAGGGAAAGCTGACAGTACCTGGTGGAATTTGTGCTTTTACCATCTGTCCTTTTCAGAAGAGAAAAAGAAATTACATTAATCTTTTCTAAAAACCACAAAGTCCAGAATTTAGAAGCTGTGATCTTCCAGGATTAATAAACTCAATATAAATTTGACATATTGTGTGCAGTGCAGGAAGAGCTTCTGTTTTCCTCTAGAGGATACCTGTCTTGTCTTCTGCAGCGGGCGCTTTGGAGAGGAATGAAAAGCAGCGTGCTGCAGTATGACCCATGTTTCATTTGCTGTATAAATTGAAAGGTTTAGAGTTGATGAGGCTGGGGATTGCAGAAGGGAAAAAGGCATGGTCTCTGGATTCCCAAGCTGAATTTCATCCCTGCCATAAGCTCCCTCTATAAGCAATAATAATTTTCAGCATTGTGTCCCCGTCGTGTTCCGAGATGCTTTTTCGAACCGTAGGGGTGTAATCCGGTAGTCAGCTGCTTAAACCTTGTGTGAAGTCTGTCATGCTGAACAAACATGGAAGTATCAAATTCAGGATGTGCCTACAGACTTCATTTTGCCACTTCCTAATTTTTCAGAATTTGAATTTGCACTGCTAACTGTCCTTGAATGCAGAGGGGTGATGTGTATGTGCTGTGGATTATGTATCTGGGTACTTAAGGACACCTACTATCTGAGCATTTCTCAGGTAACTAAATCAGAAATGGCAACAGAAATCTGTTGAAGCAGCAGCTTGATTGGTCCTAAGTATTGTGCATGTAACTTCTTATTATGCTGTTTGGGCAAAAGTCTAAGTAAAAGGAACAACTTTAGTGCTCAGCAAGGCCCACAGTTGGTTTTACCTCTTATAGGAATTAATTTCACGTCCTGTTATGTAGTACTTGTTAAAAGTTGTTAAAACCTTCCTCTTGCATGCAGAACCTTCCCTGTCAACTGGTCGCTCTTCAGGGAAGTGGAAAGGCATTCATTGCTGTAGAAATATGTGCAGAGAAAATAGAGATTGCTGTCTGGACTGATGTGTTGGACAGCTTTGGTGATGCACTCCCTATGAGCTGCAGAGCGAGTTCAGGAAGCTCAGACATGCTTCTGTTGTGTTTGTGAAGAGCTTTCCCCAAGACCCTTTTTAAACCTTCAAGAGAGATTTATTATTTTTATTAGGTAAAAAGGTGACAGTAATCAGGCTTAGATTTCAGGTTAATTCAGTGACACTAGATCTCATTTTGATTAGACAGGCATGGAAAAATGAGAATTGTTTTTGCCAGCTTTGCCAGTTGAGCATCTGGTGATGCCTGGGGGGTGAGTAGCATAGTGCATTGAAAATTAATTGACTATCAACTTCACATTGCTCATTCAGAGCCCTACAAACATTTATTATTCACGGTGTGTGGCATCCTTCCAGGTGTTGGACACACCACACTGAGATGACAGTGCAGAAGGCACTTGTAACAAAAAGTTGCAAGTCATAAGGGGTTAAGACTGCTCTCTGTTCCCCATCCCATCTCAGACTTGATCTTTGCTCTGCCCAAAGTGTCTACTGGCCCCTATATGTTAAATGAATGCATCAAACAGACTCACTTTTCAGTGAATTAGCATTTGATCAACTTAATTTTTACATTCTTGTGTGGAAATAACTAAATGGCTTTATTTACCAGCTGTTGTGGTGTTTTTTTCATTACTGAGTGGAGTTTTCAGATGGTAATGTTATATTATAATGAGTGACACTCATTACAGATTTTGAGTTTCTGCTTTCTTAGTGTGGGCCTTTCTGCATGGCAGCAGTTTTCTGCTAACTAAAATGTATTCTAGAACTATGCTTCTGCATTAAATATGTCACATTTTTATAGTCTGTCTCCTCTGGGGCCAGCAACAAATGGAAGCAGGCTGATGTGCACCAGGGATGTGTGTGTGTGTGTTATTGGTTAGCTTTGTTCCTGCCTTGGCATCGTGGACAAGAACCTGATTTCTCCACGTGTTCTCCTTTCTCTGCAGGTATTGAGAACCTGCCATTTGAATTACAGAGAAACTTCCAGCTCATGCGGGATCTGGATCAGAGGACAGAAGGTGAGCATCAGGGATGGTTTTGTTGCCAAGACAAGGAGTAGGTAGCTTGACCAGCTTTGCTTTGCTTTGCCTTTGTCATGGGGATCTCCAGGCAGGGGAGGAGGCCTGGAGCTGCTGCAGTCATTCAGTGTCTCCTGATGGAGGGCACTGTGCTGTGTGTGGTGTTTGTGTATTTAATGGCTCACTTGTTTCAGACCTCAAGTCAGAGATCGATAAGTTGGCCACGGAGTATATCAGCAATGCACGGACTTTGTCTTCGGAGGAAAAACTGGGGCTTCTCAAGCAAATCCAGGAGGCCTATGGGAAGTGCAAGGAGTTTGGGGACGACAAGGTTCAGCTGGCTATGCAGACCTACGAGATGGTATGAAGGGAAGTGTCTCGTGCTTATCGTGTGAACGCCCAAACTAAAGCCACCCATCTCGAAAGGCCCTGATCTCTCATTTTTAGACCATGGCCACTCTTGCTCCTCGGCTCTTTAGTGCAAGCCCTTTGCCCCTTTGTCCCCTCTTTGTCCTCTCTTTGCCTTCCTGGGCTCTGTCCTGTGGTAACCCCTGGCCACTGCTGTCTTTGCAGGTCGATAAGCACATCCGGCGGCTGGACACAGACCTCGCTCGCTTTGAAGCAGACCTGAAGGAGAAGCAGATAGAGTCGAGTGACTATGACAGCTCTTCCAGCAAGGGCAAGAAGAGTGAGTACCACCACTGGGCTGCAGATTAATTCAGGAGGCAGCCAAGTGACTGTGGAAGTGGTGGGGATGAAGGCAGGCACTGGAGTGGTGCAGATCAAAGACTGTTGCGCTGGAGTCTGAAGGACAGGTAAAAAGATGGTGACTGGGCTCTTCTTGTGTGAGCGTATTCAAGGCTAGATAAATTAAGATGGGGTGCACGGCCCAAAGCCAATATACATTCCAAAGCAGGAGTGTATTTTAGTGCTGCAGAGGTTGTCACTGTCAGGTGTCTGCTTTGGTGGGGTGACAGATGCAACACCTTTTTCTCTTCTTACCAGAGGGCCGAGCCCAGAAAGAGAAAAAAGCTGCCCGCGCTCGCTCCAAAGGGAAAAACTCTGATGAGGAAGCACCAAAAACTGCCCAAAAGAAATTGAAGCTCGTCCGCACGTAAGTGTTTAAGGGACTTGAGGGAATGAGAAGCAGCACCAGATATCAGACCAAGGCAGGCCTAGCCAGGCTTCCCTGAGATCCCCAGACTGAAACTGTGTGTCCTCTGTCCCTTCTTGGGAAGCAAGAGGAAGGAAACTTTTTTATTCTTCCAGGGGAGTGTGGGCTGAAGGAGAAAGCAGGTCCCTTGGGTGTATGTAGTTAAATAAGAGAAGCACCTGTCTCTGCCAGACAAGGGCACTGTCTTGGGACACACGAAGGTACTCAAAGCCAGTTATTTTGCTGATTTGCTTTATTCCTGTCCTGCAGTAGCACAGAGTATGGGATGCCTTCTGTCACCTTTGGAAATGTGCACCCCTCGGATGTATTGGATATGCCCGTGGACCCCAATGAGCCCACGTACTGCCTCTGCCACCAGGTCTCCTATGGGGAGATGATTGGCTGTGACAACCCAGATGTAAGAGCCTGCACATGGTGGAAATGGGGGGGAATGGAGTGGAGATGAGTCTTGCATGGAAAGTCTTGCGTGGAAAGTCTTGCATGGAAAGTCTTGTCCTGCTTGGGTGGGCCCTGGGACAGCAAGCAGTGACAAGGAGAGGGCTTACCTCAGGTAGTTGGGATGGGCAGAGGTGTGGCTGGCAATGACCTCTGGAGTGCCTCTCTCTTCAGGGTTTTCCTTAAATTGTTTTCTTGTCCTTAAACTTAGCAAGGGAGAAGGAGAGCTCTCCTTGTTAACAATGTGCAGGTTGGCTGTGAGTATTCAATCCTTGATCACTGCTAGGGATTTTGGAGTTTGTGATTAAATGCTGGGAAACTCTGGTAGCCCGAAAGCAACAACTTCAAAAGGAAACTGCTCTTTAACTGGCTGCTCTTCATCCCAACAGTGTTCCATTGAATGGTTTCATTTTGCCTGTGTGGGTCTGACAACAAAACCAAGAGGAAAATGGTGAGTGAAGCAACCTGGGGGGCCCATTTGACCTTTGGAAAGGGGAGGCCCTCGGTGGCAGGGGGAAAAGTATTATATATACACACTTAGAAGATATCATTAGAAGGAAAATTTCAATTAAGGCTTTGTCAGGGACCTTGGAAAAGGTCTTTTGGGACCATGCACTTGAGGCTCATGTCATGCCCTCAATGTTGGCTTTGTACTTCCCTTTCTAACAGGTTCTGCCCTCGCTGTTCCCAGGAGAGGAAGAAGAAGTAAATTCATATGAGACCTCACTACTGCTGCAGGAGCTCTCTTCCCCCTGCCAGGGCCTCGTCCCAGTTCCCCCAGCCCTTGGGGCCTTGGCTGAAGGGAAGTCTTGCCCTGTTTGTGGTTTGGGCCATCCCTGGAATGGTGTGTACCCTCACGGTGGTTCCTGTGTGTTCTGTATCCCTGGTTGCTTCTGAGTCCTTAAGGGAGGCCCTCTCTGTGTACTATTCCAAACAGGTCTCTGAACCTCAAAGGGAATGAATGAGGGCACCAGGGTAGCCACCAGATTCCCAGGGATTCAGGTAGCCCCTGATTTTCCTTGGCTTTCCTTCAGCCTCCTCAGAGTTCATTGCCTGTTCTCTGCTTAGAGAACAAGGCTATGGGTTGGGGGAAGGAAAGGAGGTAAGTCTTCAGCATTTTAGGTCATTCATTTTCCTGGATCTTTTTCAGGAGAGAGGGAGTAACCAGGCTACTTCTTAATCTAGTGGGCTGGTTGAGAGACTGAAAACCTGATGTGCTCCCTGTCTTTAACCATTCCACTGCTGGCATTGGGCAGCCTCTTTTGTTGGGGAGAGGAGGAGGCAGAGGGATGTTTAGAGCTAGCTTTGTCTCTCTTATTCCTGGGGTAAACCTGCTGGTCTGGGAAGCACACTGTGTGAAGGAGGAAGAATTTCTGACCACGTGGGGAGAAACGGCTTGGTCCAGTCTGTCTTCCGGCTTCAAAATTCTGCCTTCCTCTGTGTAGCGGTGCTTCTCCATGATGGTGATGGTGGGAAGTTTGGGGATTCAGATCCCACTTGTATAATACAGAATGAAATAAAATTCATTGAAACCAATGCTCTGTTTGCCTTATGTCACCTCCAAAATAAACTGCAGCAATTGGTCTCTGGTTTTTCTTTCTCTCTTAGCTCCGCATTTATTGTAAATGGTGAATGTGGTACAGCTTTTTCATGCAGCAGTCCTGTCCCTAAAAGGTGACATTCTGCATAAGTCAGGCTTGAAAATGTACCTAATGTACTTGCAGAAAGCTACTGAGCTTTCTGGTGGCTGTGAAAAATACCTGTCCCTGCAGTCATGCCCTCACAAGAAGGTGAACATTTATTCCCACTGTTGTTTGATCATTTACTTCATCAGTTGCCTTCTCTTAAATGAGGGGGAGTGGAGGTGGCAAAGGCCGACCCTCACTGTCTGTTGGGCAGCACAGCTGAGAAGATAAGCCATCAGGACAAACCACGTGTCTCCAAGAAGGTGGATAGGTTTTCCAGACACGCTGATAACTTGCTTCCCAGTAGGTCACAATCACCTTGTTGCCAGAAACTCTGCCTGCTGTTACTAACATAGCATTGAGCTCCAAAACAATTCAGAAGATCTGCAGTCTTAAAGTCTGTAGTGTCTGTAGATAAATATGAGGAGATGGCCCATACTGAAGCTCTCCTTTATGAATTCCATTGGCACAGCCTGGAGACTGACAAACCAAGTCTTCCTCCTTGTGGTCTGCTCACCAGGAAGGTTTAAGCCTTTCACCTGAAACATGAAATGTTTTCCCCACCCAAATTACTTGTATGAGGATCCATGGAGGATTTTGCTGGTTTAGTTATGAAGCCAAAGCTTTGCTGGGGTTCAGAGGACAGTGTGGGTTAAGAGCTGTGCTAGTCCCACCATGTCATTGCATGGGGACCCTGGCAGCCCTCAGCTCAGAAGCTGGTGTTGTTTTCTGTTCAAGTGAGTTAGCACTGAGTCAGCCTTTGCTTTTGCCTCGAGAAGGGATGTTCATCCTGGTTTTCTGTTCATTCTGCGCAGAAAAAAGGATGAGTTCTTCCCCAGGCTGTGGCTTACATGGTTTGTGGTACCCCTGCCACAGTCTGAATCTCAATCTCCAGATTGTATTACACCACTTCCTGGGGCTTCCTTTCTTCAAGAGATGTGAAGCAAATTCTGGAAGGTGTTGGCTGTGTCTCTGCTATGGTTTTAGTAACAGGGAGACTCTGCCATGATCCAGGGGCTGAGCAGGCTGTGGCAGGAGAACTCATCTCTTCAGCTGGGGGTTACTCAGACATCCACTGGTGCTCAACTGACAGAAGAAACAGTGGATGTGGCCTGAACTGGAAAATGGGCTTTGGGCAGGGGGCAGGGGTGATGAAGGATGGAAACTGCTCCAAGCAGCTTGGTTTCGATGGATAGGACATGGGATTAAAAGGCCAGCATTAGCAGCAAGCTCTCTAGGAACTGTGGGCCAGAGAGGTGTTTGAAGCACTAGCCAGCAGCCAGGAGCATTCCAGGGACTTCTGCTGCCAATGAGGGAATGCTCTGACTTGCACAATGAGACAACTTAGACCAAAATTTGGATAAAACCTGGGCATTTTTAAATGGCTTGCAAGTATAAATGCAAATGAAAGCACATTAAAAGCTAACCTTGGAAGAGAGGGAATAAGGGCAATAGCTGTGCAATATTTAATCACCAGAGGAGGAAAAGAACCAGTAGAAGCTAGAAAATACAAAGTACAAAAATGAAGCCAGTGGGAACAAAGCCTGTAAGTGACAAGGCTGGAAACATGAGCAGCTTTTTTTAGAATGCCTTTTGTTTTTGATATAATTGAACATGGCACTTGTCCATTACTGACTGCAGATAGCAGAATTGTTTGTAATGAGAGGAGGGGAAGTGTTCTGTAAATATTTATTCTGTGTTGGTGCTGGTGTCATATGGGGATGGTGTACTTCCTAGGCAAACAGTAAAGAAGGGTTTTAAATGGCACCTCTTGGGGCAAAGACTTTTTTGATCATCAGTCCTCAATAAATGATGTTTGTCATCCTGTGAAAGCCACCCAGAGGCATCTGTGGGTTGATCTCTGTCAGACTCTGGACTGCTTAGGAAAACCTATGAGGCTGGAAAAGAGCCAGCTCTTTTTTGGTCCTTAATGATGTCAAGAAGGCTGCCACAACAGTCCAGATGTGAAATACTGGAACAGCGGGGCAGTAAATTGCTTCTCTCTAAAACAAGCAAGAAATCCAGGTCAACAAAATAAAATCAGATTGATGGGAAGTTGCCAAAAAAATCTGTCAAAAATTAGTTGATTTTTTTTTTTTTAAGATGCTTGTTAATAGTTACCTGGATCACTGTAGTGGTAATGGGATCTGAGAAGTTTACTTCTCCTGGAATTGAAGTGCTTAAAGCAGGGATATACTCAGTTAAAGTAATCATGAACTCCGTTACAGAACTGGCTAGCTTGCAGATTTCCTGGAACAGCTGTCAGTGCAACATAAACACTTTCTAAAATGGTGCTGGAGAAATTGCCCTTTTAGAGTGATTGGAAATATCCTAGTTGATGAGTGAAGTCAAGTCTGAGTTTCAGGAGGCTGGAGCCATAGAGCGTGACAAGAGGGAAGAATTTTGCAGCCTTGTTAAGCCCATTTATTAATAATAATTGATCCTGCACACAAACGACCAATTTATCTTGCCCAGTTTGATTGCCCCATCTGTGGGCATCTTTCCTGAGTAGCTGGGCAAATGTGCTGACGAGGATGTTCAGCAAAGTATTCTCCTTTCCAAGGAGCAGATGTGCTCCTCAGGCTCCCATCTCTCAGGCTCTGCCACCACCATGTCCATGGCATGGAAGCCATCCCAGCCATGACTGTCACCTTCCACCAGAGGGGCCACCTTCCTCTCCTGCTTGTGAGTAAACTCACCCCAGAGCTCAGCAACCCCCAGCCTGGCTTTAAGCACTCTTAAGGTACTGCTCACCTAAGCACCACCCAGAGCTGTGTGGTGGACACTCTCTCACCCTCGCGTGTACTCAATTCAAATGTTGCCCAAACCGGCCCAGAGGTCTCAAGTTGGCAGTGGAAGACATTCCCAAGAGACAGCTTGCTCATACAGACTGAAAATAAGCCCATCTCCTCCCAGACCTGCCTGGTTTGAAAAATTCTGAGCTGTTCTGCTTTTTGTAATCAACCACAGTTCTACTTTCTCCCTGCCAATGTGAAGACATTGAGAGCCTGAGTGGCAACATATGCTCTGAAGATCTGGCTGTAGGCAAGGGAGACTGCAGCACTGAAAGAGTTAAAGATTAATAGAAGGAAATTAAATGTCCTACCTTTCTTTCCAAAGACAACTGAAGGAAGTTTCTCCAACTCTGCTTCCTATTAGTTACAGTATCAGAAGAAATAAAGCTGTTTTTATCCAATAAAATGAATTTCATTTATAAAAATAGTCAAACATCTTGATTAATTTATGCTAATTTATGTTTATTTTTCTGAATACATAAAAGAAACTAGGAGTGTTAGTTTTAGAAAAACACATTTGTGCCCAAGGCTTAAGGACAGGCAAAGCTGTGACAAACACTAAGCTCCTACATCTTGGTGTGATAGAAATGTTCAGCAAGGTGTCCCCTTCGGTCTGTTTTTGCAGGTGTACAATTTAATTTCAGTGGGCTGGGTTGCTGCCACTGAAGAAACAACTCATTCAAAACTGAAACCCCATCTGGGAGTAGGAAAGGAATTATTTTTTACACATTGACAACAAGCAAGAAAAAGAAGTGTGAGACCTTGGCATTTCCTCATTCTGAAAGCCTGAATGATGCAGACATTGGAAGAACCCATTTACTCACCACAGAAAGACTGAGGTGGGAAGAAGCCTCTCTGGAGCTTTGTAGTCCAGGCCCCTGCTCACATCAGGGATAAAATTGTGGTTGGATCAGGTTGTTCTTGCATGAAACAAACCTGCCTAAAAAGGCTACAGCAGTTTGTTCAAGCAGGCTTTTATGTATCCACTCCATTTTAGTTTGTATTAATAATTCAAGAAACCATTTTTAAATGCTGTTTTTGCAATCAATTAAATATTCCATTTTCTAAATGTCAAGTAAAAAATGCTTCATTCACTATTTCCTAACAAAATAAAATGTAAATTAAGTGTTTGAATTAATGCACGTTATAACTGTGCGGTGCTTGTACAAATGTGAATAGATTAACATATCTACCAGGTTATAAAGAGTGCCAATTTTAATGTAAAGTCTATATTTATCAGCATATTCGCATAGGTCTCAGCCAATGACAGTAAACCCACCGAAATAAAGTACAAATGCAGAATGAAGATGATTTAACCTGTGAATAAAGTCAGCAATTTAGAGAATTTTGGTTTGAATCAGAACACTCCCAGGTGCTTTTGTCTGTGCAGATGAGCATCTGTGCCCTGCTCCGCACGGGCTGATACCCACAGCCCTTCCCATGGGGTGAAGGTGTCCAGCACTGGGATCTTGGAGAAGCGTTTGGAAGAGTTAGTGCTGAACGGGAAGGGGCTCTTTGCCTGTCTGCTGTGTGATGGCTCTGGGGCCTCTTGGCAGGGCTGTCCCCTCTGCTGAGCGGCTCCTCAGGACTGTCCAACTCCTTGTGTGAGCAGAGCCAGTGTCCCCCTTCTCTGCCTGCTCCTCTAGGTGTGTGTTTTAGGGAATGGAGGTATCACACCTTCCTTTGGTGCACTGCAAGGAATGCACAACCTGGCGTGTCTCGGGGGTTCTGTCGACCCCTTCCTGAGACCACCCCAACATCGACACGAGCAGAGCTGCTCATGGCCTCCTCCCTAAGCAGCCTGCTGTTTAATTTCTACCAACACACATCCAGCTGGGGTTGGAGGCATTTTCCTATCATCTCTGCTCACATTTCAAATTATTTAAGACACATACTTTCTGGGGATGCTGCTTGACAAGCCACTGGAATGCACACCTAATCTTTGTGGCTGGCCTCCATCTTTATGGGGTTTTCAGCTGACCAGACATCCTCTCCCTGCCCCAAACCCCCCGGTTTAACTCACTGTGCTGACACAAGGTCTGTGAGCCACGGCCCTGGGGTTTCCAAGGGGTTTTCAGTCATTACTGGTGGTGGTGGTGCTTGTGGTGGAATATGCACCACAGAAAATGCTGAGAAATAGCTAAAGTATTTGAGACAACAACGAGGAAGAGAAACTCATCTGCTGAAGGGTGGTCCCTCACAAACCAGACAGGCTCTTACAAAGCTCAGGGTTGACATGCAGTTGGATAGCAACATGGAAAACACCACTCCAGCGAGTTCTTGTCCCGCTGTTACACCTCCCTGCTGCTGGCTCAGGCACCCCGTAGGCCTGGGGGTTCCAGCTGTGTCCCTCAGCCTGCCGGGTCCCAGCTGGCACAGGAACACTGGCTGCAGGAAACTCTGCTGTGTGGCAGCCCTGAAAAAAAGGGTGCAAATCTGCTTCCCTGCAAAAATTACACGGCTTGTAATGTGCCATCGAGGGTACAGCCTTAAAGGTGCCAAGTGAGCCCTCAGAAATCAGAGAATACCGGAATTAGCATCACCCCCGTGCTCCGCATTGCTGACAACTGTAATTGCCTGATGCAGCAGTAGGGAGTAGACTTCCCCCAGCCTGCAGCATTGATGCATCGTGTACAAGTTGCTGTTCCTCCCCTCCTCTTCCCTCCTCCAGAGATGACTTTGGTTTTGCAAAGACTTGAAATGCAGGTGCCCCACAGCCAGCTGGCACACGCCTCATCAAACAGCACAGCAGTGCCTCCTGCTCTCGCAGCCTCCCAACCCCGCTGGATGCATGCCAGAGACTCACTGGCTTCTGTAGAGTCCACTTGTGGACTACGAGTTTTATGAAGGATTCTGACAACCTGAACCAAGTCCAGGACGTGCCACAGTGCATGAGAAGTGCTGGGTAGCTAACATGTCCTCACATCTGTAACCACCTTTCCAAATAAACAGCAGCTCCCCACAGGCATTGCTACCAGAGCACCAGCCAATGGGGCACTCCTTTGACAGGGGCCCCTTCTTTTGCATTCATTCTTGTTTCCTGTTCTCAGGAAAAGAAATCTCTTGCTGGCCCATGAAGACACAGGCAGTGTAACCAGCACCTGCCAGATATCAATAACACTGTGTGGCATTGCCCAGAGAAGTGTTGGGTGCCCCATCCCTGGCAGTGTTCAAGGCCAGGCTGGATGGAGCCCTGAGCAACCTGTTCTAGTGGAAGGTGTCCCTGCCCATGGCAGGGGGGGTTGGAACTAGATTATCTTTAAGGCCCCTTGCAACCCAAACCATTCTATGATTCTATGATTCTGTGACATGCCAGATCAGTGTGCTTTCCTTAGTCCCATATTTCTATCAGCCAGTGAGGTCAGCACTGAACATCTCTGGAAAGCTGCTCAATCAGGGTGACAGCTCAGCCTTGGCTCTTTCCTTGCAGAGAAGTGGAGGTGATTAACAGAGCTGGGGAGCTGAAGGCCCTGCAATTGTCTAAAATCAGCTAATAAGCAATATGTCTCCAGCTAAGTAATGGAAGACTAGGAACTGCCAAAAATATGCAAGCTCCAGCAGTGTTTCCTGTTTTAATATGGGTAGCAAGAGCTAGCTGGAAAAACTCTCCTGATCACTGTTTTTCTAAAGAGCTGCAAACGCATTCAAAATTCAGAATGCTGTTTTTAAATGGTCAGGCTTCAAGCTTCGCAGAAACGCTACTTTCCAACAAGCCATCTTAGAGCAAAGCCCAGGTCGTCTCCTGCCAGGCCCCGCAGAGCTACGTGCTGATAGCACACACCTTTTTACCAACTGCGTGGCTGCAGCGATTCGAGCTTTCGCCTTGCTAGCCCGAATGGCCACAGGGCACGGGCAGGCGATGTGTCAGCCTCGCAACCGCAGCCGGAGCATCCGCAGCGCTCTGCAGCTGCTCCGCACGGCAGAGCCGCTGGAACCTCCCAGGACTTGCGGCAGGAGCGGCTCCTGCAGCAGAACCCTGCGGCTGCAAACTCTGCCCGCTGTGCCCGCAGCTCCTCCTCGGTGCCGCTCCGCAGAGCCAGGGGTGACAGGCGGGGGCTGCTGTGCCAGCCTGACTTCTGCTTACGCCTGCACTTCCCGGAGCTGCTGTGCCAAGCGTTTTCCTGCCAGCTGCTCAGCCGTGCTGGCTGCGGCCGTGTCTCTCTGCCGGTGGCATCAGAAGGTGCCCAGCCCTGGGGGCACCGCGCTGGCTGCGATCCGCGGGCTGCGCCGACGGCTGCGGGGTCCGCGCCCTGCACCTCGGGTGTCTCGGCATTAAGGACGAGCATGGGTGTGGGTCTGCCTCAAAGTCAGTCCTTAGGGCTCCGGTGGTCCCTAAACCCTTTTTGCCGGCAGCAGTCTACCTGCTTTTCCTGGGAAGGCTTTACTGTGCACAGAGAGGGGCTCAGGGTACCTGTGCAGAGGGAGAGCAGCTGGTGCTCCCTTGACTCCCCGGGAGTTCAGAAAGGGGAGAGATCAAGCCAGCTTCCCACCACACCCTGAAGCAAGCTGGTGCCGGGACACGCCTGGGAAGGCATGGGGTGCTTCTCAAACCCCTGCAGATGGAACAGATGTTGCCTCCTTTCCCCCGCATAAAACAATTTGGGGTTTAAGGTACCCCACAGGGACCACTTTCGGGGTACCCTCAGCCTCAGGTTAGCCTGGCCAGGCCTCAAACGCTGTTGTGGGTCGTTCCCAGCCACCACCGTGTCCCCAAACAGAGGGAGAAGCTCCCAGCTTGGCTCCCGCTCCTCCTTGTCCCCATGAGCCTGGCGCGTCCCCTGAGCCCGTTTGCCGCGGGCAGGCCCCCCCAGCCCCGGCGCTGCCCGGTTCCGATGGCGGTGCCGCGGCCCGGGAATGGTTCCACCGTTGCCAAGGGCAGAACCCGAGCGCTCGGACTCCCTGCACCTGCCCTGCGCGGTGTGTGAGTGACTCCCGCCTGGCCACCGAGCAGCCCCACGATGCCGAAGCGTGTGGCAGACACCAAGTGGCTCCTCTGGCTACTGAGTAAGTGACTGCCCGTGCCGCGCCACCTCCGAGCCCGCGGCTGGAGCCCTCCTTCTGCTGCTGCCCACCCCCGTCCCCCACAAGACCACCCCGCCCGGCCCGCAGGCCGTGTCAGCCCAGCTCTGCCCGCCCCGGGGCAGCTGGAGCCTCCTGCAGGGGACTTAGGGTGGGGGACACAGGATGGTGCGGAGGCAGCAGGAGAGGGGGCCCAGCCGGAGGCAAAGAGGGGAGGGAGGAGATGGAGGGATGTCCCCCTGGACAGGGATGTGCCCATGGCATGGTGCTATAGGGGGCAGGGGAGCCACCACCATTGTGGGTGCCTCTGCAGGCTGGGGCTTCTGAGGGGAAAAATAGAAAAAGCACATCAACACCACCCTCCCAAAAAAAAAAAAATTAAAACCCCCAAAAAGCCCACCAAAAAACCCAATCTCCCTCCACAAAAACACACACACACTAAAAGGAAACAACAAAACCAAAATCAGAACACTTCCTCCCAGTCCAAACCAAGCTCACAATAAAATCTGACTTTTAAAGTTTTTTGGGTTTTTTTCCTTCCTTTTCATTCTTTATGGCCCCTTTTCCCTGAGGCTCCTGGTTACCCCAGCACCCTGCAGGCAGGGCTGGTGGAGGGACACTTCAGGCCGGCATCTGAAGTGTTTGTCCCAGCACGCTGTGCCAGCAGACAGGAGCAGGCCAACCTGCCAGCTGCTCCTTCATCTCCACCCAGCTGTCCCCATCGAGGACAGCCCATCCCATCCCATCCCATCCCATCCCATCCCATCCCATCCCATGCCACCCCACGTGTGTTTGTCCCGCAGGCACAGTGCTGGCCTTGCCGCCGGCCGCAGTGGCTGCGCCGGTGCCGGCCGTGCCGGGCAGCGCGCTGTCGGACAGGGAGTACGAGCAGTTCTTCTCCAGGCTGCACCCGCCCTGGCAGGCCAACATGTTCTGCCTGCTGCGCCAGGCCTACGGCTGCCTCAGCCCCAGCATCCTGCGCCTGGACCAGGCCGAGAACCACGGAGAAATCCCCGAAGGTAAGGCCATGGCCCACCCCCGGGCCCACAGGAGCAGCGTGGCTGTTTCCCTGCCCCAAAACGCCGCAAGACTGTGGGAATGGGATGGGTTGGTTTGGGCCCTACGGTCCAAAGAGCAGCTTGAAGCAGACACTGGCAGGACTGGAACACACCTTTTGTGGCCTCTCTAAGCGTCCCTTTCACTGCCTCCACCACTTTCCTGGAGAAAAAAAAAATCCTTTTCCCAAAGGCCAGCCCTAACCTCCTGAGCAGGAATTTGCATGATTTTCCCCCCACTCCATGTGCTGTCTGGCACCACCAAAAAGGGTTTGTCCTCTCATAGGTTTCCTTCAAGCCCTTGTGGGCTGCTGTGAGTCCTCCTCTTCACCCAGCTGAGCAAGTACAGCTGTCCCAGCCTCTCTTTCCAGGTCATGTAAAGCCAAAAAAGCCGCAGCCACTTTGGTGGCCCTTCCTTTCTCCCCATCTCTGTTGGTGGGGTGGCAGGAGGAAAGAGTGGCCACAGTTTTCTCCAGCTCCTCATCTCTTACCAGCTCCTTCCAACTTCATCTGAGGGTTAATGCAGAATCTTGGCTCATGGGCTCTCATAGGTCTTTAAGAAAACTTGAGATGATAAGCTGCCTTTTTAAGTGTTTAACATTTCAGGAGCCAAGAAACATCCCAGTTCAGAAAGCACCATAGCAACAGCACCCTTCAGATCTCTGCAGTCATATTTTCCCTGCACCCCTGCATCAGAGAATTTAAGTGGTATAATTATATCTGTGCAGCTGAAAAACTTGGGACTACTTCTGTTGTATTTTTCTTCAGAGGAGAAAAAAAAATAGGAGCAATTTTCTCATAAAAAAATATGTCTTTATATTTAGATGTGAACGTCAATGAGCTGAATGATCAGCCAACTGTGCTTATTTGGACTGCAGCTTGAGGGCAACTATTTCTTGCTGGTTTCTGCAGCTGTGTTGGGGGAACGAGTCCCACCCCACATCACCAGACACAGGGATGGCTCCTGTGCTCCTCACTCACTTTTGGGCACCTGCAATCCACTGTGCCCTGGTGCTTTGAGCACCCAGGGTCTGTCCCTGGCTCCTCTCCTCGTGGTGCCCAATTCCCCAGCACTGCTCTTTGTCATGTCCAGCCACACTCCCACTGCTGCTGCCTTCAGAGACCTAGTTCTCAAGAACAGAAGTATCTGGAAACGCCAGAAGATGGGACAGTTTTGCAGGTTGCCCTCTTTACCTTCTTTTCTCCCATCCCTCAGCCTAACACACCTATCCAGCAGAATTTGTGTTACCTTTTTTTCCAGCTTGGGGGCTATTTTGGCACGTGTCAGCCAGGCTGAGAGGTGGAACAGATGTGGCAGAGTGTGTGCCCTCTCATGTTTAGCCTCTGCTGTCTTCACAGAGCTATGGCAGTGCTGTCTACACCCAGATATCCCTGAGCATTAACTGTGCCCATTCAGGTGTGGTGCTGAGGAAGGCAGTCACCTTGTGCTCTAAACAAAGCACAATGTGAGGATTTGGAGTGCTCCCTACAATACCTTGTGCTTTAAACAAGGGATGGGGTGGGGTTCTGGAGTTTTCCCTACAAGCTGGGCGTTTTTCTGGGCTGGGATCCTGGTGTGTATGTGAAATTCTACTTTTGATGGTGCAGCTGTTTGCTCAGCACAAGAAGTGAGCACAGGGTAAAGGATGGTGCACGAGCAGCATCAGGAGAGCAGTGCAATTTCACTGCTAATGCCCTCCCTCTCAGCCAGCACTCCCCCTGTTCTCACAGGGCTGGCTGTACCAGCCAGGCCATGCACTCCTAGAGCAGAGGGAGCACAAGATCACCCAATTCTTCAGGGTTTTCTGCTCTCCTGCACGCCCTTGGCTTTCCTGCAGTCACTGCAAGAGCTGCAGCTCTGGAGTCAGCGTGCTGGCAGTGCTGGTCAGGACTGCAGTTTATGTGTGTACAGGCACAGGCTTTGCCTGCAGCATCCTGGCCCTATGGAACCTCCTCCATCCCCTGCAAGGCTGGAATCAATGATCAAATTATATTGTCCTGAAGAATTTGTCTCCTCTGGAGCCATCTGCCTGGAGAAGCTGTCACAGCCCCACCCCTGACCCAACAAGACCAGGCTAGATAGGTCTTTGAACAACCTGGTCCTGTGGAAGGGGTCCCTGCCCATGGCAGGGGACTTGGAACTTGATGATCTATAAGGACCCTTCCAAACCAAAACATTCTCTGATTCTCTGGTGCTCCCAGGCCTGGTCTGGTCATCTTTTTAACCTATTATATCACTACTTGCCTTTTTTCTGATTTTCAAACCCACTAAGGATTAATAACAGAAGCATCAGATCCTGGAAACAGGAAATTTTTGTCTCTGTCATAGGGAAGATAACTGTGTGAAAAAGGGCAGAAGGACAAAGTGAAACCCTCAGGGGGCTGGAGGGAAAAGGGATGCAGTGCCTGGAATTGGGAGCTCTAACAGCCCAAGGGTGTGATCTCCACCTTGGGGCACACAGCTTGGACTTTCCCTGCATCCACGAGCTGCCACCCGAGAGGGTCCCCATCTCTTGGTGCACCCAGGCCTGCCTCCATCCCACATCTCTGTCTCTAGGGCCAGTCTGCTCTGAATTTCCAGAGGTGGTGCAGTTCCAGACCTTCTGCCAGTTCGCCCAGTACCGCTGCCTCAAACAGCAGTTCTTCATCAAGGTAAGGAGTGGGCTGTGGGACTGGTGGGGGGAGTATCTCCTGGGAAATGGAAGGCTGAGGAGGAAGGGAAGATAACACAGTGAGAGTTGTGTTTGTCCCTCTCCCGTCCATGCAGCGAGTCCCATGTTCGAGCGAGTCTCTAGCAAGCCCTTCCCCGATGGAGCCATCCAGCACCGTGAAACCCTCGGCAGAGGGCAGAACCTCCCCTGTCACACAAGGTACGGCTGCACCGAGCTGTGCTGGCCACCCCTGCTCACCTGCTGGTCTCCTGCAGCTGCTCTGCACCCCTGCAGCTTTCTGTCTGGCCTCCAAAAGCCGCCCTCGGCCGCTCCATCCCTCTGTGTCAGCACCCAGGAGCAGGCTGTTCTGTCACCTGCTGATGCCCTGCTGCAGGACAGCGTGGCACACCTTCTCAAGTTCTCTCCTGCACTGTTAGCTCAGGAACCGTGGCCGACGAAGCACCCCACAGCCATGCCAAAGGTGCCCACAGCCTGGCAGAAGAACAGGACTATGCGCCCACCAAATCTCTGGGCTGCCACCTCACCTTCCAGGACGGAATCCCCTGACGAACAAAGCCTGAGAAAAAGCATCTGGCAGCTGATCCATTCGGCCCTCTCCTTGGATGCATCCTTGGACACCAAGGCCTCCTCTTGGAACTTCACCAACCCGGGCCCAGGACACACATCAGAGCAGGAAATTCCCCCCCGAGGCAGGTGAGGGGAAGTCTGCTCTTTCTGGGTACCACACACAACCCATGCAGGGCTGTCCTCGTGCACAGCAGCCCCAGGGCACCCATGTCCCTGCTCAGAGCAGCTGGTGAGTGTGGGCAAGTGTTCTGGAGCAAGCTGTCCCATCCAGAGCAGGAATGTTCCTGGGGAGCCCCCAGGCACCCTTCGCTCCAGCACAAAGTGGGCAGGGAGAGGGTGATCCAGCACTGTTAGTGCCTGAAAATGGCACTGTCCTTGTATCCTGGGCAAAGTGAGTTTAGCCTGGGCCTGAGCTGTAGGCAGGTCTTTGTGCCATGCCTGTGTTTCCCCACACTGTGGCCATCTGCCCTATGCAATCACCTCTGCACTCATCCTCCTCCAAACACGTGTCCCAGGAGTCTGGGTGATGTGCAGAAACAGTGTCCTTGCAAACACAGGTCCTTGGGATGTGTGTCGCTGTGCTCCTTGTCTCTCAGTGTGCAAGGCAAAGCAGATGTTTCTTAAAGCAGCCTGACCTGAGGAACCCTCCCAGGAGTGCTCTGTCCTCACCCAAGGGGAGCTACAGCAGCCCTGGGCTAGGAAACAGCTGGGAGCACAAAGCTGTGCAGGGCCACTGCGTCTCCTCGAGCACATGCACCTCCGTGCACTCTGGATGTGTGCACAGCTCTTCCTAAGTTGTTCCTGGTTCCCCATTCTGGTTTTGGAGGCAGCATCACGACAGTTCAGCACAGGGCCCTGCACCAGGCCAGCTTGCTGCAGCCCTTTCACACACCCTCCTCAGCTCCTCTGGCCTATGGATGAGTTAGGAGCTCATGGAGCATGTTCAGCTCTTCTCAGCTGGTCTGCCAGGATCTGTTTGCCTCTGTCCTCGGGTACCTGGGGCTGGTGACAGAGAAAAGACCTGCAAAAGGATATTATGCTTTCACTCAAAGTCATTTTTTGTTCCTTTGGTACCTTGTGGCTGAGGACCATTTGCTTTGACTGACGTGCAAATATTATTTTGCTTACCAAGAGGGGAAAAAAAAAAAAGGTGTCGAGATGTGGTTTTCATGGAGAAGTCATTTTGGTTTCGTGTCTTGCAGGCCGGTAATGTTCCTGTAAGCACACAGATTTTGTGCCTCATTGCACATCTGTGGTTTCTCTTGAGCACGCTGCACACCACTGCCACAGCGCAGCCAGAGATTCACTTCTGCATGTAAAGATGAACTGCATCGTGTTGTTAAAGCCATAACTGTCTTCTTGCAAGCCTCTAACATATGTCATCCTCTTTCCTAATATCGTAGGAGGCTTTCACAGCCTGGAAAAAGTTTTCCTGGTGTATGTGCTCTCGGACAAAATGGTGTTTGATTGAGGATTTCGTTCTCCCTGCCTCTGAAACTGAGCCTTGCTGTGATTGAGTTCTGTTGGGATTACTGGGGGACTGCTGTGACGGCAGATGACACTCGCTGCTCTGCTGCAGAGTTTCTCAAAGACACTAATGCTGACTGTGTGTCTGTAAGTGGCAGCCGAGCCCCATCAATCATGCTAAGCTGAAGGATAAAAAGGCGAGATAGACCGCGCCTGTCGGCTTTGCAGCTCGCCACATCCCGCCTCCTCTCAGAGGGACTTCAAAGCATGACCCAAAAAAGGGGAAAAATGCCTGGGAGGCACTTCCATTCCAGCAAGAGGAGCAGTGCTGGGTGGGACTGGTCGTTGTGCACAGGTGCCATGAAGCATCTGGTTTAACACAAGGTGGGCAGGGCTGTGATGGGCACAGATCCCAGAGCTGCGAGTCTTCTCTAGGGTCTTATGCCCAGCAGGACATCCATCCTTCTTATGCATCCCCTGTGGCTTGTGGCAGATCTCTGGCAGCTATTCCAGTTTTCATAGTGCCTGATGAGGCCAGCTGTGATCTTTAGAGGGAGACAGGGCAGAGGTAGTAACACAAGAAGAATCTGCAGCACTTTCCTGTGGTCTTTCTGGTAGCAATGAATCATTGGGCGGGAGGGGGAAATGAAAATTATTGCACCTATTTGCTATTTTTAGTCCTTATTGTGCTTTCTGCCTTATTTCCTAGTATTTCCTCTCCTCAGAGTTACCGCTAAACCATGATTCAGTCTTGCAATAAGCTAAAGAGAGCTCTGTAGCCCTTACCTTGTAAAGCCCATGCAACTCTCATTTTCTGCAGCAACTTTCAGTGTCCCTTTGAAACACATCCATGTTCAAGCTCTGGGTGTACTACCAAGTGATGGGATTCAGTATCTGGGTACATGGAAAGACATCAGCCTCCCTTCCCTGCTTTTCTGTTTGCAGGAAGAATTGCACTTGCCCTTTTCCCCAGAGCTTCCCACTGTTGTGTCATTTGTCAGCTACAAGCCCTGCACCCCTTTCAGCACCACAGCTGCCCCGGATCCAGATCTTATTCTGTTGGTATTCACATGTGGGTGCTCACCTGTGGTTCACGTCAGCCCAGCTTTCCCAGCAAGGCAGCTCCAACCCTCTCAGAACCCCAGAACTGTTAGGGTTGGAGATCATTCTGTCCAATCCCTGCCAAGGAAGGGTCACCTGGAGCAGGTGACACAGGAAATTGTCCAGGTGGGTTTTGATTGTTTTGAGAGGGAGACTCCATCACCGCCCTGGACAGCCTGTTCCACCATTCTGCCACCCTCAATGTAAAGAAGTTCTTCCTGATGTTGAGGTGGAACTCTTTGTGTTTTAGTTTATGGCCACTGCTCCTCATCCTGTGGCCAGGAACCACTGAAAAGAGTCTGGCACTATCCTCTTGACACCCACCCTTGAGACACTTATGTGCAGTGAGAGATACACACACTCCTGGTGACTCCCCCTCTTCTTGCTTTACCCCTCCAAACAGTCCTTGTGGTACTTATCTACTTCAACCCCAGAGGCTTTCATTCTAAGGCCAGACCCTTCATTAAAAATACCATCCCCAGAAAAAAAACTCTCTTTGAATTATCATCACCCATAACCAGCCCTGGCATGCAGTCAAAGATCTTTTTTCCTCTTTCTGAAGCTCTTAAGAGTGGCTTTTTCATAACTGGTTTTAGTTTCCTGCAGCAACCCCCCTAAATTAGAATTTACCAGGTGCTGGAAAGCTGCTGTTCGCTCCTTATCTTCTTTTCTGCTCGCCTCAGGTGCTCCCTGCACCTCAGCCAGCCAGTATCAGGAAGGCTCAGCAGCCGAAAGCTAATGGCCCAAATCCTTGTCATTACGTGGCGGGAGAGGCGGATGCTGCTCCCCTGCACTCTTCAGAGATTCCACTGAAGCAGGCTCTGTGTGTCCTTCCACATCCTGAGATGATGAAGGATGATAAGCTGGTACCTGAAGTTTTCTCTTTTGCCTTGGATCAACTACTGATCTCGGCCCACAGATTCTTCTTAATCCTGGTTTGGTTTTTTCCCACATTCCCTTTGGATCTTTGCCTCACAGTACCCATTAGGCTTTTTCCAGGGCAGTGGTCAGGACAATAACAGGCAGAGGTACTAATCTGGGGAGGGATTTGCATTAGGAACTCGCTTTAGATAGACCCAGCCCTTTCCCTGAAGCATGGTGAAACCTCCGTGCATCCACAAGCAGCTCAGCAGTGTGCCAACGAGTGGAGAGAACCAGCAGCAGTGCTGTTATATTCACCCAGAGGTGGTAAATCAGCTCATAAATTTGCAACTGTGAAGCCTGAAAACCTCACAGCAGAGATGGAGAGGAGAGATAGAGCAGGAAAAGGATGTGACAGAGAGCACAGCAGAATTTCTTGGTAAAATCGGCAGTGTGGCACAACTCAGCTTTCTGTGAAGCTCATCACTTTTAACATTCAGGTCTAGGAATTGCCCTGACCTTCCTGCTCAGCACAGGGCATGAAGTCATGTCTGGTGAGCCCCAAAGAAGATAACAGTGGTATGTGGTTGAGCCACAGACTCCTCTCCTAACAGAAGTTTGGGATATCTTTTTGAAGTCTCTGAGCTGTGGAGGAAGCACCCATCAGCTGCTCCCATGCTAAGCACCCGTGGTGGCAGGAAGATCTAGTTTGCTTCTGGTTTGAATGGATCACGCCCCAGATCCCAGTCACCAAAAGTCATTCTCTTCCACCTGCTGACAAGGAAAGTTTTCCAGCTGAAGCCCTCCTCGGTGGAAGGGCTGACTGACTGAGTGGGAACCCACCGGTGCCTTTGCTCAGCTGAGTGATGCTTTCCTAGCTTCTACCTCTAGGTGAAAGTTTTCCAGGCCTTAGGAAATCTCATCTTCATGACCTTCCTTCAAATTCTCTACCTCTTCTTAATTTATTTTTAATGCTAATCTGAAGGTCTCCAAGAAGTTCAAATATTCTCAGGAAAACTTGTCCATATATGTTAGCCTGTACATGGATTTTAAGAACATTTTAACATAAGCAGTTGCTGTTCTTCTTTACTCTCTGTCAGATCAAAGTTTGTTTATTTATCACTGGTTTTGTTTCCAGACACAAGAGGCAAATATCTAATGAGCATGTTTACCTCTTCTGCATCATTGATGATGATTGAAACCAACCATCCCTGTCTGCTAACAGTCCTGTACCATGTTTACAAATTCCATTGTTCCTAAGAGATGCCAAATATTCTCATTGCTCTCATCCCATTGTCCCTAAATTTTCTACTTTTAGCTACCCATGTCAGTTTGGATGAACAGTAAATTCATGGTTAACAAGTTTTTCTCCGTTTCTGTCAAATACTCGGGAGGGAGGCTTGATATGTGACATCCTCCAGACCCAAACGGGGCTGCCCCGACGTTCAACACTCAGCAGACATCTAACAAACCTCTCCTCACTGTGCACTCAGATGGATGAAATTAGACAGCAGCTGCTGCTGGGGCCCTGGGAAAGCTCTTTGAGCTGTGCTCCTCATCCAGTCCCTCTCACTTGCCCCCAAATGCACAGCAACCCCCCTGCAGCCTCTGTGTCACACAGGCATGTGCAGACCCTGCAGAGAGCCCCATTCCTCTGTGCAGTTTAGCCAAGAGCCCAAGGTTTCTTTGGGAAGGGATTTTTTACTTTGTTTTGGGGTTGTTTTCAGTTTCTAGCTAAAGATGCCTCTCTTCAGTTTGTGGCAAGGAATGAGATGACTCCCTCCTTCCCTTTCTCTGTCAGCCTTCTGGCCCTGCAGAACGATGAGGCAGTGCTGGTCCTGTGCTACGCAGTGCTGGAGGGAAATTGCCTCTCATCGATGCTCACCATGGCCTGGAAAGAGATGGAAAAAAGAGTCCTTGGGTTCGGAGACTCGGTAAAGACACCAGTGTCCACCTCTGGCCCCCACTGTGCGCAGCCACCTCGCGAGAGAAGCTGACCTGGGTGACCAGGAAGGCAGGCTCCAAGCCAGGAATATGGGAACTCCCCAGCCTCCTCTTTGGGGAGGTTCTCAGTCTCCTTTTCCCCCCTGACTCCCCGCTGGACCCACCGCAGGTGTGTGACAGCCTTGGGCGGCACCACGTGGACCTGTGCCCCGACTGCGCTTTCTGCTCGCTGAAGAGGGAGCAGTGCCAGAACATCGAGACCCTGAACCGCGTTCAGTGCGACTCGGGCGGCTTCACCACCTACATCAACCCCGAGATCTCTGCCCAGCACGGGCACATAGAGGGCAAGGTACCCAGCGAGCTCCGTGTCCTGCTGCTCTCTCAGGAGGAGCCTGGACAGGGAGCTGGGGGAGGGGAGGAAGAAGCATGGCTCACTTTATCCCGCTCCTTTGCAGTCCAGGTCCCCGCAGACCCTGGAGGACTACAACATGGACTATTTGAGAGGGATGAGGATGGAGTACTGGTGCAGCCGGATGGCCATCTATGGCTGTAAGGACCCTGCTGTGACCCTCTGGCTGAAGGCAGAGTATGACACCTTCCCAGACGTGGACAGCTTAGGAAAGGTGGGTGACCACCAGTGGATGTCCCCATCCCTCCTTTTCCTCTTTCTCTGACCTTCCTTCCCTTGTCACCAGATCTGTGATTCCAGCGGGGTTCAGCATCCCAACTACTGCATGTTCAAGAGCTACCAGTGCCTCCTGAAGAGCATCTACAACGAGAAGGTGAGAAGCAGCTACACTGCCTTTTGCACAGCCTGCTCTTCCATGGCTGGCCCCTCCACAGCCAGCACCAAGCCCCTGCTGGACTCACTGGCCCAATGCTTTTCCTTCTAGGAGGACAGAATTGGGTGTGTTTGGGGGAGGTGGGGAGACAAATAGTGGCCCCACCACAACTGGGGAGTCATTGCCGGGTGGGATTTGCATGGACAACGTGAGGGATGATATCCCTGTGTATCCCTGGAGGGCAGGATCTCCCCCATCTGCTAAGCAGTAGCAAAACCCCAAATCACCAGAGCAGGACAGAGGACTGGTCTGTATCCTAGCAAACACACAGTCCAGCTGTCAGTTCAGCTGGTCCTCCCCTCTTCCCCCTGGTGCTCCCATCATCCCGGCCTCCAGGTGCCATCCACCATGGAGGTCTCTTTCCTTGGGGAAAGATGGGCAGTGGTACCATCCCTGTGAACCCAGGCTCTCCTTGCAGGTGGTTCGTGTGGAATGCAGGCCTAACAAGAGCTACCGGGTGCTGAGTGCGAGTGAGGGACACAAGGAGGTGCAGCTGTGGCAAGAGAGGTTCCACAGCCTCTCCAGAAAGCAATCAAAAAATGATTAAAGTTTCTAAAGACCTTCAAGATAGTCAAGGCCTTTGACCAAATACCACCATGCCCTCTAAACCATATCACAAAGCGCCACAACCACTTGTTTTTTGAACACTTCCAGGGGTGGTGATTCCACCACTTCTCTGGGGAGCCTGTACCAATGCCTGACCCTTTCAGTGAAGAAATTTTTTTCCTATTATCTGCCTGAACCTCCCCTGGAACAGCTTGGAGCCATTTCCTCTTGTCCTGTCACTGGTTTCCTGAGAGAAGAGACCAACTCCCACCCAGCTGCAGCCTCCTTTCAGGGAGTTATAGAGAGTGATCAGGGCTCCCCTGAGCCTTCTCCAGGCTAAACAACCCCAGCTCCTTTTGCCACTCCAGATCCTTCACAGGCTTTATTGCCCTTCTCTGGACACACTCCAGCACCTCAGTGTCTTTCTGGCAGTGAAGAGCCCAGAACCGGATACGGCACTTGAGGTTTGGCCTCACCAGTGCAGAATACAAGAGGACAATCCCTGTCCTGGTCCTCCTGGCCACACTATTGCTGATCCAGGCCAGGTGCCATTGGCCTTCTCAGCCACCTGAGCACGGCTGGCTCATGTTCAGCTGCTGTCACCAGCACTCCCAGGGTCCTTTTCCTCTGTGCAGCTTCCCAGCCACTCTGCCCCAGCCTGTGCTGCTGCCTGGGGTTGTTGTGACTCAAGACAGGACCTGGAACTTGGCCTTATTGAACCTCACACTATTGGCCTCAGCCCCTCAATCCAGCCTGTCCAGACCCTCTGAAGAACCTTCCTGCCCTCCAGCACACTAACCCTCCCACCCAGCTTGGTGTCTCCCACAAACTGACTGAGGGTGCCCTCGATCCCCTCATCCAGATCATTGCTAAAGTTTTTTGCACAGCACTGGCCCCAGTAGGGAGCCCTGGGGAGCCCCACTGGTGACCAGCTGGATGTAACTCCACCCACCACCACTCTGGGCTCAGCCACACAGCCAGTTTTTAGCCCAGCAAAGAATGCACCTGCTCAGGCCATGGGCTGCCAGCTTCTCTAGGAGAATGCTGTGGGAACTGGTGTCCAAGGCTTTACTGAAGTCCAGGTAGAAGATAATATGCATAGCCTTTCCCTCATCCCTAGGCGGGTCACCAGGTCATAAAAGGAGACCAGGCTGGTCAAGCAGGACCTGCCTTTTATGAACCTATACAGGCGAGAGCCAATTCCCTGGTTGTGCTGCGTGATTGCACTTAGGATAGCTTGTTCCATAACATTCCCTGGCACTGAGATCAGACTGAATGAGGGGAGCCTCACTGTGGCAGCTGCTGGAACTCCTCTTGGAAACATTTTTCCAGCCAAAGGAACAGCTGAGCACTGGAAAAGGCATTTCTTGCATGTTCAGAGACTGGGGAGGGACCAGAGACAGCGACTCTCCCGATCCCAAACGCAGCATGTGAGCAAGAAGCTTTTGTGTGCACTTTGCTGTCCACTGCGGCTGGGTTTTTCCCTCAAGCTTAGTGGTTTATTTGGCCTGTGTCCTCCAACCCTCCACCCGGAAAAATAATTCAAACCACAGCAGCCCACGGCGGCTGGCGGGACGCGGCTGCGTGGGGAGCACACAGGAGCTGGTGGCACCCCTGGGCATCTGCCCTGCGGCTCTGCCGTCCCTCAGCGGCACCTGTGCAGCTCCACCAGGTGCCGGCACTGCTTGCACTTGACGGAGCAGCACCACGGAGCTCTTGCAGCTGCAGCGCTCCCGCCCGGGCCCGGGAAGGCCCTGCCCTGCCGCAGCACAGCGCTCGCTGCCGTCCTGTCCTGCCCTGCCCTGCCCTGCCGCAGCACAGCGCTCGCTGCCGTCCTGTCCTGCCCTGCCCTGCCCTGCCGCAGCACAGCGCTCGCTGCCGTCCTGTCCTGCCCTGCCCTGCCCTGCCGCANCCCTGCCCTGCCCCGCCCTGCCCTGCCCTGCCCTGCCCTGCCGCAGCACAGCGCTCGCTGCCGCCCGTGGCCGGCGGTGGCCGCTTGCCGTGCCGAGGGCTGCAGAAGTCCGGGCTGGCCCGCAGGTAGACCTGGCCGTGTAGGGCTTGAAGCGAGAGCTCCTGGGCACAGGAGCTGGCGGGAACCGACCCGCTTCGGGAAAACCTCTGCCTCAAACTTTTCCTTGAGGACGTTGCCCATGTGGGGAAGGGAGGCGTGAGCTTCCAGCAGGTGCGCGCCTCTCAGGAGCCCGACATGCCATAGCACTTGCACTCCACTTTCATGTGGGCCACGAGAGCCTGCGGAGCAGGAGGCAGCTGCCAGCCTGACCAGGGACACCCTCCCCAACACCTCCCATGTGCTGCTGTTCGCCTGACACTCCGCCCATGGGGCTGGAGATAGGGGCGGGAAGGGGAAGGGAAAGGGCAAAAGTGTCTTTTTAAGCCAGGCCAGTATGAACAGAAGGAGATCTACTCTGCGGGAAACAAGATGGTCTGTAAAATAAATCCCTGAGGCATGGAGAGGGATGGGGAGCTGTTCTGACCTGCGGGGGCTGTGAGGAGGAGAATAGATTAGGCCAGAGTGGAGGATATTCAAGGGACCAGATGTGACTGTGGCCCCTGCAGATGTCTGTCTTTATTGAAGAGAGGCTGGAGGGGCAGGGTAGCCCTTCAGAACAGAACAGAGTAAATTATTTCCCGAATCATAGCTGGGATCTGTGCGGAAAAGGAGACTGCACAGAATTGAGTAGGGGAGGCTGGGACTCCCCTCCACACAGGCAGGAGCCGGCTCAGGGTGATCAGCGCAGTGCTAGGCTAGGAAAGGCAGCAGGATGCAGACTGCTCTGGGAGCCCCTGGCTGCCCTGAAGTGCCTGTTGGGGTGTGGGGCTGCACTGAGCTCTGCCAAGCCAGGGAGAAGCCCCTGCAGCCAGGCTCGCTCCCAGCCCTTGTTCCTGCCCTCACCTTCCTCCCAGCCTCATTGCTGCACAGGTTCATGAGCACTCGGCTGGAGGAGACTCCGCGGCTCCTCTCAGGGCTGACCACGAAGGCCTGAGAGAAGGCAGTCCCATAAAACAGGTTATCAGAGCAGCCTGACCACTGGAAACCTGCAGAGGGAAAGCAGCCTTGTGACAAGGGAAGAGGGGCCCTGAGAGGATCTCCCAAAGACCTGTGGAGAAAGCAAGCATCTCCTTTTCTGGCCTGTCTCCCCCATGGACCTTCCCCTCTGCCACCTGCTCCCTGCCACCGGCTTCTTCCTTCAGCTTCAGGACTGACTCCTCGGACCTTGCGGTCGCAGCCACACTTGTGCAGCTCCCCCCGGCTGCAGGCACGGCTCACAGCAAAAGCAATGCCGGCAGCCGAGATGGCGTGGATGAAAGCAGACTCTCGTGTGCCTGCAGCGGGACAAGAAGTGGCACCAGTCTGCAGAGGGCAAAGGCACTTATGGGGCAGAGTGTGGGAAAAGAAGCTGTCACTGCATGCAGGAAGGATGCCTTCAGATGGAGACTGCTGGGAGAAATATATGTCAGGAAGTTCACCCAGTGCAGCTGCTTCCAAGGCTGGGAGTCAGTAAGTGACATGGCTCTGTGGCAGGGTGGGTGGCAGGATCAGGGAGACATTTACCAGTCTGCAGAGCTGGTACCCAGGATGGTCCAATGGGACCAAAAAGCCAAATCCAGCCACATGGGAAGAAGTTTCTCCAGAATGCTAATGTGTGTGAGAGCATTCAGTTCAGTTTGCTCTGTGCTGACTCGTGTCAGCACGTGGAAGAAGGCGCTGGCCACTCTGGGGATGGGTCCAGTGCAACCCTTGCGCACTAGCCCAGGAAAGGCTGATGTGTCAAGGGGACAGTGGGCATACTGGAGGGACACCGTGCCAAGCCTGCCCTCGCTGACCTTGGATGGTGGCCTTGCTGAAGACCTGCAGCCCCTGCAGGGTGGAGCAGTTCCAGCGGCGAGAGTGAAACTGGTGCTGGCACTCGAGGACAGCCAGCTCCGTGCCTCCATGGCTTCCACCTGCCGCCAGCAAACACGGACCTGCTCTTCCTCCAGCCCCGTCAGGCCATCACAGCCCCCGGGGTCCTGGAGGACTGCCTGCAAGGAAGTCTGCTTGGCCAGGGACCTGTGGGGCAGGGCAGAGGTTCAGTTGCAGATGGGGTAGAGCCAGGGCCTTACCTCTGCAGGACTAACCCTCTCTAGCCATATCTTAGAGCAGAAATGGGGCAGGGAAGGGGGCTGTGGCCACGTTGTCTGTGAATTGGGCATTCTTGCTGCCCATTCTGGTCTGCACCTCTTCAGCCTTACCATCCCTCTACCTCCCTGCTACCAGAGATGCCCCTTCTGCTTTTTGGTTGTCCAGATTCCTTCTTCCACCCTGTTCTCACTCTATTTTCTTTGGAAACAGCACCTCCCTAGGTGGCTTTCCAACCCAGACAATACAAACACAAAGCATACTTACAGCCAGGTCACGGCAGTGACGTGCTGCACGTGGATCAACATCACGTACAGCCACACCAGCTCCATCCTGTCCCTGCCAAAACTTCACCACCTTCAACTCCAGCACTGCAGCTGCCTGAATCCCCTCCTGTGGCTTTCCACAGCCTCTGCCCAACAGCAGCTTTCACAGCAGCTCCAGCCCAGCACTGCAAAGCAGGGGTAGCCCCAGCCCTGGGCAGTGACTGTGGGCTGTCCAGGTGTGCCTGCCAGCACCAGAGACCCTGTAGCCTGCAGAACCCTGCTGGGTTGGCCCTGTGAGGTCGTCCACACCAGTGCTACAGCTTGGGCAGCATGGTGGGAGAGCTCTGAGCTAGGGCTCTGGCGTGGGCATCCATCACAGGGAGCTCACATGGATGGGGACAGCATCTGTGTCACACCTGTGGCCTGTGCCGTCCTGTCAGGAGGTGATGTGGTTGTCTTCCTGCACAGTCCAGTCACTTCTTCAGCAGGAGGCAGCCCAAGACCCACTCAGCAGCAGACAGAGCCTTCTGCACAAGAACCAGAAGCACCAAGCAGCTGTTGCCAGACCCCCCAGCTCGTCACTGCTTTGTCACCAAACCTTTTGGGGAGACAGAGTTTCCCTTCAATGACAGCTCATGAGAGCAGAGAGGGGAAGACCTACTGCCTCCCTCATCCACATCCACTGTTCTTGAAGACATTCCCTCATCTGCCTCCTCCAGGCTGGAGATAGTTCTCCTCTACCCTGCAGCCCACATAGCTACAGCAAACAGACACAGCCCAGCTGCTCCCTGCCTCTCTTAACTCTTTCCCTGTCAGGTCTCCTTTCACCTCCCTCATTTTCTTTCCCATGGTCTGTCCTTCCCCAAGATCAGCCCTTGCCCTTCTCCTAGGAGGCACAACAGATTGGCTGCCCCCCTTCTCATTGGGCACCCCTTTCCTAAGAGCCCCTGGGAGCCCAGGAAAATGTGAGCTGTGTGACCAGGGAGCTGAAATGTCCCGGGACAAAAGACTGCCATTTCCCCAGCCAACCTGGGAAGTGCCAGCTGTTCCCACTGCCTTGGAAGGTAAAACTCCTCTGCAGCCACAGGTTTCTGCTTTTCCTGTCTGAATCATTCAGAAAGTGAAGCAGGGCTTCCATAAGGGGATTCATCCCTTTGTTCTGCTCTCCACATTTTGCTGCACAAAGAAGTCTGAAGAGCACTGTGGTTTATCAGTTATCCTTTCAGACCTGAGCAGCCTCTCTCTTGTAGCGTGCATTTCACCTCTTTCCTTGCCTTCCCAGCTCCCTGCATCCTTCCTCCTGCTGGGTCCTTGCTCCTGCTTTCTGGAGCCAGCTCTGCGGGGTGGCAGGCATGTTGGGATTTGCAGCATCAGGGTGTAGCCTCCAACACACACCCCAGTAATCTGGTCTTACCTGCTGCTCGCTCAGACAGCGGTGAGGAAACGCCGGGGGTTGAGCTGCTCTTCCCCACGAGCTGAGCCTCCAAGAGAAAGTGAGGGGCAGATGTGTGAGCCCGCCCGGCTGAGGGGACACAGAGTTCGTGGGCTGAGGCACCGAGATCCGGGGAGGTGAGTGAACTTGGCTGGGTGAGGATGCTGTGGGGCTCATGGGCTGGGCTGGCTGCCATTGTGTCCTTGTCTTCTCGCACATGGAAAAGCCAGGACTGCCGGGCTCAGCCAGGTGTGTGCTCATGTGTGTGAGGGGTGAGGGCTGCAGGGGAGGGGGGAGTTCCCAGAGAATGTGTCAGACACTCCTTAGGCAAAGGACACCCACCCCCCGTGGCATATCTGCAAGCTTTTATCAGTAACAACACCTTGATGGGAACTGAAGAGACACAAAAAGCCATGAGAACAAAGATCCCAGCAACTAGCAAGTGAGAAAAGGGGTCTGGTTAAAAAAGAGAGGCACTGAAAAGAAGCAGGGTGAGCTCAGTGGTTCGGGTGCTATTGTGCCCTCCAAGGATTTATGAGCAGCAGGAGCATATATATCCCTTGGTGTGTCATTCCCTGAATGAGGAGGCAGTAACAGCAGAACAAGGGAGGCAGGGAGTGAGAAAGTCAAACACCAGCAGGCAAGGGCTGCAGAGAAGGGGAGCCCACAGCAACTTCCCAGGGCAGCTGTTCTTGGGGCAGGACGACAGTGGGATTAGGAGTGTTGCCATGACTTGTGTCTTCTTCCAGGTGTGCTGAGACTGGCAAAGCAGAAATAGGACTCGAAGCAACAGAGTGCCAGATGGGCTCTGCACAAGGGCAGCTCCCTTCCCAGCTACACGTGGCAGTGCCAGGTCACAGATGTGCTGGTAAATCAGCCCTTGTACTTTCATAGCACTGTGCCTCCTGTAGCCTTGAACAACAGGGACTGAGGTTCGTGGCAAACATGCCTTTGCTTGCCACAGATAATGACACCTCTCTGGAGCCTGGTTCTTTTTGGGATCCTGCCACATGCCAGCGATGCACTGCTGGGCCCCCGGGCAGGAGTTCAGTCCCAAAGCCCCCTAGCCCATGGGAGTGACAGGACTCCAAGTCTTTGTGCAGGCTAGCAATTAAATCAACTTGGCTCTCACTTCCCATATTTCACTTCTACCTCCTGTTTAGCAGTATTTTGGGGAGAGGGACGTTTTATTTCCCCTCTGTCAGTCCTGGGGGTGGCTGAGTTAGCAAGACAAGCAAATATTTGGCACTATGACCCAGGGCAGGTCTCCTCAGTTGCAAGGACACCTGGGTACTGCTTCTTTCATGATTGCATTTGCTGTTGTAGGATGTGGTTTAGCTTATCAGCCCTTGATAACAAAGTTCATGCTTTGTAGCCAGGCAGAAGTGCATCAGGAAGTGAGAAAGGAGAAGAGACAAACTGCAGCGTGCCAGATGTAGAATCAGCCGCAGCGCGGTAGGGGCCAGCTGTGATTTGGACGAAGAGCCCGCCTGGTTCTGTTTTGATCCAAGCTGCTTTGCGGGTTTGGGGCCTGGATCGAGACCTGTGCAGAGGGAGCAATCACCAAGCAGCAAGCCAGCCGGCATCCACGCTTGGCTCTTCTCCAGCAGTGAGGTAAGGCAGGCGGGAACATCTGGAGAGCCGGATGGTCTGGCACCTTGGGCACCGGTGCCCGTGAGCTGCTGTGCGCGTGCTGCCAGGCCTGGCCGCGGGGCACTGCGGCACATCTGCCCCTCGTCAGCTGCCCCGTGCACCTAGAGAAGCAAGGCACATCTCTGTATTTATTCAAACTGAGGCTTTCCTTGGGATCCTGCGATACTAAGAGCAGGGGCAGCCTGCAGAGCTTACTTGCCAAGGTGCCCACCATGGGAGCCCTCTTCCACGGGACCCTCAGGAGGTGAAGAGGGGTTGCATCTCTAAGGAGGAGGCAACAGCAGTGTGATCAAACCTCATGAGTTAAATACAGAGGTCTCAGCTTTTATATCATGTATCTCTCTTTAAAAACAAGCCATCCTAAGACTTGAACGTCTTCACAAAATCTAATCAAATCACCACAAAAATCTAATTTCTTGAGTAGAAAAAAAAGATGAAAAGTGGGGCTTGAATATCACCTACAGCAGGTAAAAAGCACCCACAATTATTTAAAAAATATATCTCCAATTTCTAGAGTAAAGTCAGGTATGTTTTCTGAGGTTTGACACATTTTTGTTGTTTCCTCTTTGATTTCAGGATAAGTAAGCTAGCTCATGCAGTTTGTGTTTTAAGTTCTGCACCCCAATGCCACATTTGCTCTCTGCATTCTCACAGGAGCCCCAAAACTCCCCATGATTTTAATGGCAAGCCACTAACAGAACACTGACCCTGCAGCATCCTCATCAGTATTTTTCCAGTGCTCTTTTTCCACCTCATTTTTCAGCCCCATACTTCATCATTTTTGTAGTGCTTGGAGGCCATGACTCCTAGTAAGACAGTGAGACAGGAGAGAGAGGATTCTCAGGACCAGGCAGCAAGATGCCAGGCACACATCCCATCTCAGGGCATGCCTGCCTGCCCTAGACCTAAAGTACATTTAGGGCTTTTCACCTCCCAAAGGAAAAAAAATCAAAATCCCACTAATTTTGCAAGTCACAGTCTTGGAAGTTGATGGTATTCAGGGGCTCAAATAAGAGGGAAAAAAATGCTTCCTCCACCTCCTGGGACACATAAGGTCAGTCACCAAAGAGAAAGTTTCTTCAGGATTTAAAGAGAGCATCTTGTTGTGAGGAGGGGGATTATTCAGCTGTGGCACCACTGCCTCCTTACACAGCTGGTGGCTTGAGATCTCTTGGCAGCTTTTGTGCAGAGCAATGAGTATTTGGGGTTCTTTTAGAGGCAGCCACAAGGAACATGCCATTTGACTCTCAGACGTTATCCAGCAAGGATAATCGGTCTCCCTGCTGCCAGCCTGCTTTACCTACCCATAGCTTTACTTTCTAGAGAGGGACAGTCAAAGCAGGGCCTCCAAAGCTCACTGGAGAAACTCTCTGCACCCACAACTTTATCTTTGCAATGACTGTGTCTGCATACATCTCCTTTCTCACGTGTCTTGGTCACTGTATGTTACAGCAAGTCTGAGACTATCGGCTTAGCTTCTATACCAACACCATAGCAGACTCTTGTGTGTTTCCATCTACCCACAAAGAAAAATCCCCTCAAAACCCCAGTCTGTTTTCTGCTCTCAGCGATCTTTGCTGCCAGTTCAGAACTGTGCTGTTCAGTGTCTTGAAGGCTGAAAGGCTAGAGCATGTAAGGAAAGACCACGCAGAAAAGAAAGAAAACCTGATGGCGGGCAAAAAAATGAAAAGGTTTCTTTCATTTCATTCATGTAATGAAAGCCTGGGAGATTTCCACAGCAGAAACTTTCTTTATGGGAAGTTCATAAAAGGATTGTCTCTGGCCAAAACAGTAGTAGGATCAACCACGGAGCAGCAAGATGAAGGAAACAGTGTCTAAAACCACACAACTCCTACCCCAGAGGTCCAAAAATAACTGAAGGGTGCAAGACCTGACTTATTGTGCCATAGAAACCTTTGCTTAAAACAGCTCTTAAAGGCAGACTCAATTTAAGAAAAGGCTCTTGGGGGGTTTCAGACCACGGAGCTTGATGGTTTTGCTGAACAAATTAGTAGAAGCTATAATAAAGAAAAAAATCAATTGGCATGCGGTCACATCTAATTACTGGGGAAAAGTCATCATGGCTTTTATAAAGAGATGCTGTTCCCACAGTTCTTCCTTAAAGGGCTCAATAAGCATGTGAACAGTGGCCCATGTGGATTTTCAGAAGGCTTTCAAAGGCAGTCTCACCAATGGCACTTAAAAAAATGTAAAGAAAATTTTCCTACCTGGATAAAAAGTGCCTAAAAGAAGGGACAGAGAATGAAGGCTGTTTTTCTCAGTGGAGTTGTCAGACACCTGTGCTGGGGCTTGGACTGTTTGACTTATTCATGAGGGATGAACAATAAAATAACAAATCTGTTGGAGACATAAAATTATTCAAGTTTAAAAAGATGAGGTTTGGCTGGGAAGAAATGCAGAGCTTAAGAGAAGTGTGAGTGACTGGACTTAAACTAATAGCTGAAATTTTATCTAGTGAAGTGATGGGAAAAAGCAAACTGAACTGGCCATTACCACTTGCAAATGAGATCTACACCTACGCAGCTCAGTGCATTCACATTATCAGCACTGCGTGTTTCCAGCACCCCAGCACAGGGCTCACAAAGGCTGTAGCAGAAGTGGAAAAGTGCTGAGAAGGGCAACAAGGATGTTCAAAAGTACAGAACAGCTTCTCTACAAGGAAAAACTATGAAGACAAGGACCCTTTAGCCTTAAAAAAAAAAAAAAAAAAAAAAAAATGTGCACGTCAGTTNAGCCTTAAAAAAAAAAAAAAAAAAGGCTGCTGGGGGGGTATATGGCAGATATTTACAATATTATCAGCCACGAAATGAAGGTGGATAGGGATGGGTTTTGCCCTGTCTGTTACAGCACTAAAGCTAAGAGTTGAATCTAGCAGATGATGAATCAGAGGTGGGTATATGGAAGTGATTCTTCACCTGAGGCACAAGTAAGCTGTGGAACTCCTTGGCACTCCTGGCACTGGATAATGTAGATGGCAAATTTTACATCAACTCAAAAAATTACTGAAAAAACCACAATGAAATAGAAGTTTTCTGAGGCCTCCTGAATACAACTAGGTCACCTGTGGCTCAAGAAATTCCTGGGCTACAATTTGTGCTGGAAGCAGGAAGACAACTTGAGGCAGTGTAACTAGATGATTGTACTGTTCTTAACATAATCCCTTCACCATCCAAAATTTGAGATGGAATATTAGTGGTAGAAAGCCTGACACAGCATGGACTGTGCTTACATATTATAATCTCTAGATCTGTTAATTGAATACCTTAGGAAAGCTTGAAAAAAACACATTGTCTGTAGAGATAAGTCCTTTTCACCTGACATCTGGCTGGTCTGAGTACATGTGTTACAGCAGGTCATGGTCACTCACTAAGTCACAGTCTCAATAACTTTGTTTCCATCAAGATAAAGGTCTGGCCATTCTGTTCAGTCTGCAATTCATTTCAGGGTGTTGGCTCTAGCAAAATCTGACATATTCTCCTAGAATTATAGAATCACAGAATATACTGAGTTGGAAGGGACGCATCAGGATCATCAAGGATCATCAAGTCCAACTCCTGGCCCTGCACAGGACATCCCAAGAATGATACCCTGTGCCTGAGAGTGTTGTCCAAACACCTCTTGAACTCTGTCAGGCTGGGTGCTGTGATCACTGCCCTGGGGAGCTGTTCCAGTGCCCAACCACCCTCTGGGTGAAAGAACCTTCTTCTAATATTGAACCCAAATCTCCCCTGACACAACTTCAGGCCATTCCCTTGGATCCTGTCACTGGTCAGCACAGAGAAGAGATCAGTGCCTGCCCCTCCTCTTCCCCTCTCGAGGAAGTTGTAGACCACAATGAGCTCTCCCCTCAGTCTCCTCTTCTCCAAGCAGAACACACCGAGTGACCTCAGCCACCCCTCATACGGTTTCCCCTCAAGGTCCTTCACCATCCTCATGGCCCTTCTTTGCACACTCTCTAATAGCTCAATGTCTTTTTTATGGTGCCCAAAACTGTACACAGGACTCAAGGTGAGGCTGCACCACTGCAAAGCAGAGCAGGACAATCACTTCCTTTGACCACTGACAATGCTCCTCCTTGAGATTTTTTGAAGCATGAATCATTTCACTTGAAACCAAAGTGTAACATTCTTTCACTTTTGCTTTGTCAGTTTATCTTATACTCCAGACTTGCACAAGAATTAATGCAAAGTATTCATCCACCAGGAAGGGTAGAATCCACTCAGATATAGTTTGATAAACCAGTAGAAGTTTCCCTAAGGAATCTGTTTTGGTGATGGACCTGCACAACAACACAAAAGGATGGGCAAGTTGGTAGTTGTCTACACTCTTGTATTAGGTTTCCACTTCTATTGTTTAACATGTTGTTAGCAGAATGATTCTCTTCCTCTCTGTGAGGTCAGCACACACTTCTGTCTGCAGCAGATCTCTCTGGATCTGTGCATTGCCACACAATGCCATCCAGAAGGTTTGACATGCCTGTCGAGTTGCTGAGTAATATCAACCTTAGGTAAAGATATTCTCCAGAGAGAAAATTCTACTTTCCTTCTGAAATAAATCACAATCTACATGGACTCTTATGAGGGAGTCCCTGTTTGACCCTGCAAACAACTGTGGGGAACTGTGTAAGCCAATCCCTGCTCCAGTGTGAGTCCCTTCCACAGAGTGCAGTCCTTCAGGAACAGAGTGCTGCAACATGGGTTCACCATGGTCTTCTCCAGGGGCAACAGGGGAATCTTTGCTCCAGTGCCAACAGGGGAATCTTTGCTCCAGTGCCTGGAGCACCTTATTCCCCTCCTTCTTCACTGACCTTGGTGTCTGCAGCAGGGCTGTTCCTATCACATATTCTCACTTCCCTTCCCTGCCTGCAATTGCTGTCTCACAGTAGCTTTTCCCCTTTCATTATCCCAGAGGTGCTACCACCATCACTGATGGGCTCAGCCTTGCCCAGTGGCAGGTCCCTCCTGACATTGGCTATATCAGACACAGAGGAAATTCCTGGCACACTCTCATGGAACCACACCTACAGCCCTCCCAGCTGCCAAAACCTTGCCATGCAAACCCCAGTGCTGCTGTTATATCAACTGGAGCCTTCTCTTGTCCAGCTGAACAAGACCAGTTCCCTCAGCAACTCCTCATGGCTCAAATGCTCCAGCCCCCAGACCATTTTGGTGGCCTTCCACCGGACTCACTCCACCTGATCAGTGTTTGGACAGTGCTGCTAGTTAGTACTTAGAGTGGTTACTAGCCTCACGCTGCTTTGAAGTCATGTTTGTCCACATGAATCCCATGGCACTTCCTTTTTTATTGTGCTCCCTCCATGGCTGTGCTGCTCAGGGATATGGGCTGAATGAAGAATGAGGACATACAATCCAAATAAGCACCACTGGTCCCATGCAAGTAAGGACACCAGAGGAACTGTATGAATGTAAGAAACATAAGGAACTTGAAGTCACTGGAACTGAGGTCTGTGTGTGTTGTTTTACGTAAGAAAAGGAGCTTGGGTGGAGTCAGGTCTAACTGTACTGTAATTTTTTTTATCTGAAGTGGATGTACAAAGTCCTTTTTCTCTGATATGAAACAGTATTGTGCCATTTTTATTTTAAGTTCCTTCCAGTCAGCATTTTTCCTTCAAAACACTGCTCTCTTCTTTTCCTTTCTGTTTCTCTGGAGCTGCCTCCACTACTTTCCGTGTGTGCTTGTGGTGTCCCTTTCTTGTATTCATGTGCTCTCAGCAGTGATCAAAGCAAAGTGCGTTTTCTGGGGCTGAGTGATAAATGATTCTGTACAACAACCACCTTCTTTGTGCTCTGTCTTCTTCTGCCATGTAATTATTCACATTTCTAGTGTCCATTTTCCCTCATCTTTTGGTTTCTTTGTAAGTTCTTGCTGCAGAAGCCACCATGGTGGGATTTTAACATTTCAAGAGATTTCCTCCTCTAACTTAAACTCTTTTGTTTTGGTCTTCCACTCTGACCAGGAATTGTACCGACAGCTGGCAATGATCCTCCATCGCCTCGTCACCTCATAACCACTGGAAAGAATTGCTGAACTAGGAACTCCACATTACCATCTGTGCCAGATGACCACAGACCAGCAATCCAAAGCAGTGCCAGCCAAGAGAGATATTGCCCATCTACCTCCCAGCTGCAGATGACAGGAATGACCTGCCTGTGGCTCCTCAGAGGGGAACAACTTCTGTCAGTGCTCTTCTTTGTGCCTCCTTAGCCCATCACCAGGCTCAGCCATCTCTGTGAGAGCATTCCCTGACCCATGCTGGGCATGTCAGCGTCCAATACATCCAATACGTCACAGACATGCAAGGATTACACCTTCAACCACCACCTCCTCATGCCTGGCTACACCCTGATATTCATCACAGGTTTGATACTCAATGTGGTGGCCCTGTGGATATTTGTCCGATACCTGCGCCTGAAGTCTGTAGTGATGATCTACATGTTGAACCTGGCCATAAGTGACCTCAGCTTCACACTTTCTCTGCCCCTGCGACTCTACTACTATTCCAACCACCACTGGCCCTTTGGTAGCTTCCTGTGCCAGGTCTCTGGCTCAGTCTTCCAGATCAACATGTACGGTAGCTGCCTCTTCCTCATGTGCGTCAACCTGGATCGCTACGTTGCCATCGTTCACCCGCTTCGCTGGCGGCATCTGCGGCGCCCCAAGGTGGCCAAGCTCCTCTGCTTCATCGTCTGGGTTGTGATCTTCATGGGCTCCATCCCCACAGTCATAGTCCACAAGCAAAACCACTGTAAAGTAACAAACCAGACCATTTATCTGTGCTTTGAAAGCTTTAGCGACAACATGTGGCAGAATAACCTCTTCCCCCTGGTAATCCTGGCTGAAATCTTGGGGTTTCTCCTGCCTCTCAGCTCTGTCACATACTGCTCAATTCGCATCTTTCAGGAGCTCTGCCAGCCCAGCCAGACGAAGACCCTGCGACAGCGGAAGACCGTCCGTCTCCTCTTGGTCAATCTGGTCATCTTCATCATCTGCTTCGTGCCCTACAACACTACCCTGGCGGTCTATGGCATGATCAAGGCCCGGGTGATGAAGGTCGAGGAACAAACCCAGGCCTCGGTGCGCCAAGCGTTAATTATAACGATGATGTTCGCCAGCATGAACTGCATGCTGGACCCCTTGGTCTACTACTTCAGCACTGAGGGATTCCGTAACACCTTCAAGAAACTGGGGCGGGGACAAGCCTGGGACTCAGAGATGGGAACGCTTAAGCATCAGATTGTGGAGAGTAAGTCAGCCCGAGACCACGCCGTGTCTAAAGTAAAACTGTTCCCATCTGAAAACTTTATCCGTCCCAATGAATCCTCACCATCACTTCCTACTGCAGTATTCCTGAATGGCCCCATTGAGGACTCGGAAATTTAAGCCCGGGAAAGCCATACCATTGCAGAGTCACACATGCAGTAACTACAGCAAGCCTGTGGGATACAGCAAACTGTTTGAGGGAGCACAGGAGACTCTCTGTGGGTGAACGTGATGATGCAAAGCTGAAGCATGAAAGGTTGTTTTGAATAAACAGAGATGCCTTCGTGACATGGTCATACCTGACTCTTTTGGTACAGGAAACACAGTGGGGAACAAGGATTTGAAACAAACTTAGTGTGTTTAGGTCTGGCCAGCATGAATTCCTATAGCAAGCCCATCCTGACTGAGTAGCTCCTGGCTGCACTATGGCCTGAGTCAATGCTGGGGATCAACAGAACACAGATACGGTACTCACTGCTGACAAAGTGAATTTACTAGCAGTAGCTGAGGAAAACCTTTGACCAGATGTTTCAATCTGAGTCATAGGTCCAGCACAGGACACCTAAATGAGTATCTTAATTTTCCAAAAGAACTGAAGCGTTTAGCAAGCTTTGTTGAGGTCAAGGAGAATAGCTGAGTTTTCAGTAATCTTGCAGAAAATAGGTTCCTAATTATATAGAAAATCACAGACCTTAGCAAAACAATCTTCAGGAGGTATGTCAAATCTGCAGCTGTAAACTCACACACATGGCACAATGGCTATACATTTACCTAAAGCAAAATGGATTGGGAAACACTAGCATACTTTAAAAAACTACATTCCCAATGGCCCCAGAAAAAAAGAGAGGATACCAAAATTGTCATCGTGCCAGAAGCTCATGCTGATGTTAGTGCTTTGCACTCTCTTGTTGCTGGCCCCTAAACAGGATGATTGATTTTGGGTCTGAGTGATTTTCACTGTTGAAAAGGAATGATGTCACAGAATGAAGCTGTGGTGAGATGTATTTGCTTGCACTGTTTGTACATGCTTTTTCAGGCTGCACTGTATGTGAAAGCCCTATAAATCTCCCCAGAAGCAAGATCCAGTTGTACACAGGCAGTGGCAGAAGCCCCAGTTTTTCACTCCTGCGGATGGCCAAGGGTTGCCTTTCCAATTGCACTACAAAACAGCCTCTCTGTGGCTTCCAGCAGGTCTCAGGCTATTCTGGAGTGGATTCATTACAGTGGTTTGGTTCTGTTTTTCTAAATGTTAAAGGAAAGGTCAGGGAAAGTGACAAGAAATGTAGTCTGGAGTGCTAGGGTTTATAGGTTTTAGACTTCTCAATAAGCAATAAATCTGGTTTCAAGTTCCTACCTCACGACTGCTGTGGGAATAAATGTATTGTAATACATCACAGGTTGGTGTTAGGAGATACCATGGTTTAAATCCATTTTTGCAGTCTCCCTTGAAGACCCTCTCTTTTATGAGAGATGACTGCAGAAGCAGGTCTTCAAGAAGACCTGTAGATGATGATGAGCCTCTCCACAGAGACATCCTTGTGTCACCGCCTGCCTGTGAGACATATGCCCTGCGTGAGCCAGCTCTGTCCCCTTGCTCAGCCCATGCATCACCAGCAGGGCAGCCTTGAAATCCATTTGCAGATGAAGAACATTTAATGGTGCCCAAGAGATGCAGGGAGAAAGGTGGAAGAGGGCTTGTAGGGCAGTAGATAATCCTATTTTAAAGACTCAGAACTGCCATGAATGTGACACAGTGTAGCTGGAGAGGAAACAGCTGTGTGCATCTCTTCTTCTAACCTTTTGTCCTTTTGGGATTTATGGGATAATGGAGTGATATTACAGCAGATGCGCTGCTGCCCATTTTCAAACCTTCTACCACCTTCATCCTTTCTAGACTCCTTTCCTTGTCCCTGTCCCTCTGGTCCTTTCTCCTTTCCCTAGTGTAATGCACCATGCACCTAAGCATCAATGCAATGCCTTCAGAGCTATGATTTCTTCCCTGCCCAGAGAAGTTACTTTTTAATTTTCTTTTAACTTGGCTAGAGTGCTGTTATAAGTTCACAGAAAGATTCGGGTGGGAAGGGACCTCTGGAGGTCTCTACCGAGACTGCCTGCTCACAGCAGGTTGCTGGGGGCAGCGAGGGCTGGCAGCTCCCTAAAGGAATACAAGAGCTGAGATCCAGGCATGTAACAAGGCAGGCAGAGGAAGAGGCTTAGCCAGCAAGGGAAATGAGACAAAGGCAGGTATAGGCAGATAGCTGGGTTCAGCTGGGAATCCAGATCATCACACAAGCTTGTGGTGATGGGGCAGGTCCAAGGTCAAAGTAAGAAGTCAAGTCAGCATCAGGATTGGGTCTGGAGGCAGGAACCAAGGTGAGCCATAGTCCAGAGATTGCCTGACAAGTCCATCCTGACAAGGCAGGTCTTGGGTCAAGACAGGAAGCCTATCCACGGGCCTAGATCCACAGATTGCATGGTCAGGCACAGGCCAGACTTCTCAGACAGGAGCCAAGGGCAAGTGCGCCAGCCCAAATGCATCTCCTGGGGCCGGGGGCCAGTCCTGGCTGAGGCTCCAGCAGAGCTTTCTGGAAACTCTCCCAAAAGTCATCAAAGAGAAGAGGCTGCCCTCAGCTCCACTGCCTCTGACCTGTCTCCAGGCTCATACAGCCAAACCCAGGAGCAGAGAGGATGTACATGGGACCCCAAGGCAGTTCAGGTTTCTCAGAGCCTTGTCCAGGTATCCTCTGAGCACCTCCAAGGATGGCGATTCCTCAGCTTGCTGAGGTACCCACAGCAGTGCTGAAACATGCCCTGGGGAGAGGCTTTTCCTAATGCTCACCAGGATTGTTGCAAGTCATGGCTGTTGTGCTTTCTCAGGGCCACTACAAGCAGAGTCTGGCTCTGTCTTCTCTTGGCAAGCTTGCCAAGAATGAATGAAATGTCAGCTGGCAGATGCCACTCCTTCGGAAGAGGCCACTCCTCTGCTGAAGTTACAGTATCCTCCACAGCACACAACTCCTCAAAAAGCACATCAGAAAACAGGGTCTTTTCTTGTAGCTTCATTCCTGAAAATAGTGGAACTATTTTTACCTGGAACATTTCATAAATATTCCACCTTCAGCAGAGGAAATTTTATCTCAAATATTTTGACTAAATTATAAATATCTGCAAAGCTGATCTCCTAATGAATCTCATCAACCAGTTTAACAATAAAAAGGGCTGCTGGTCATGTTACACGCAGCAGAAAAGTTCCTGACTTTGGGGTTCTGAAGGCTTTGCTTAATTGTTACATATAGATAGCTGCGGGCCCAGTGTGGGCTGTTGTGTTTTGTCCTTTGGGTATTCAATCTTTTTCAGCTTGCATTAGTTTTGCTTTGGTTTTGAGGATTCTAATCACATGTAATTGCTTTGGATTCTAGAGGGGATTTGGGATATTTTTCATGTTTGACAGAGAGAATTGGTGTTAGCTAAGTTTCTGCTTCCGCATTTTTGCTTTGTAAGCTTCAGGAGTTTTTTATTCCATCACATGGTGATAAGGAATAGCACATGTATGTGCTGTCTTTTAGTGAAATGAGTCATTCACTCTTATCTTGCTTTATGGCTTCTTTTTAGTCAGTGTATAAAAAAACCCAGACAAACAAATCTGAAAGTTCTAGGGCATGATGGTGTCCAACAATACAAAGCAGAACCACTTGAAAGCTTGTGTTTAGAACAACAGGAGCTACGTGAAGCAATGGTATTCAAGAAGGGAAAATTAAATGGGAATATAAGCTTAGCAAAGTCTTTTCAACCTGTACAGGTGACCCTCTACATCCTACTGTGATAGCTCTTGAATTAGTATTCTTGTTAAGTATGTCAGAGGTAAAAGGTGCCATTCACTACTTCCCTGTACTTCGTGTCATTTGCAGATGTGAACATTAAACAAATGTCTCCTGATCAAGTAAGGCTAAACAAGTGAAAGGTCAGAGAGATGGCAAAGGCTCACAGAACACTTATTCTGTATGGATCAGACAGTATCTGCAAAAATGTACAAATACATTAGGATTTCAACTCCTTTGACTTCCAGAACGGATATGTCCTATGCTTCTGGAAATGGTTCCCTACTTGGTTGATATATAAAAGTATTGTAATTACTATTAATCCTGACTATTAATATTAAAATGTATTTTATACGTTCTAGAAACCCTCTGATACTGAGTTCTGTAAATTGGCTTGAAAAGATGTTTCAGAAGTCCCAGAACAAGCCAGACCTTATCTTCAAATTGCTTTTATTACTGTTTTTATTCCTTCCACTGTGTACTGGCTGTGTGCCTCCCACCACTAGTTGTATCCCTACAACAAAACATGTATTTTGTATTACAAATGCCCTGAGCAAGCTTTGAGCTTGGGAGATACACCCTGCCTTCCACTCCCCCCGCTATTGCTGGGAGTTGAAACGGATGTCCTCCAGAGGTCCTTCCAACCTAAATAATTGTATGGTTCCCTGACCTTGTGGTTTAGATGCTGATCTGTCATCCCAGGCATTTTTTCATTATCTTTCCTTCCCGGAGTTGTTCTTGCTCGGATTACACTTTGCATACCCTGCTTGCCTTTCAGCTGCAGAGTCCTTGATCGTGTGGCTGAGTGCAGCGAAAGCTTCACATTTTGTGTGCTGCTTTTGAAGCCTTTCTTGCAAACTCGTGTGTTCTGCAGCGCTAACAGCATCTCGGCAGAGGCCAGGCTGCCGCTGCGCTGATGCTGCTGTACATCCTGCTGACCAAAACCGGCTCAGGGTTTCCTTATTGTTTCCCACGTTTCCACTGTCTCTGCTCTGACACTCGGAGAGATCTTTAGGCATGGATCGGTTTTTTTGTTTGGTTGGTTTGCACAGCATTTTGAGCAGCGAGATCGCGATCAATGAGGGCTCCTAAGCAAAATAAGAAGAAATAATGTAATATCACTGAAGAACCTGCTGTGCTGGTGATTTTGTTTGAGGTTATCTGGGAGACTGCAAGTACTAAAGCCAGGCATAGCTGTCACTACTTTTACCTGTTTCACACAGTGACAGTGACAAGTTGTAAAACCTCCCTGCACTGCATACGCTGTCCCCTGAAGCACGGGCAGCCAACCTTCCTCCACTTGAGTCCCTGAAACACAAAGGAACAAGGAAGAACTTTTCTCCCAAGGAGGGCAAGGGGTACAGGGAGAGGATCAAATTTTTCACCTCGAGGTGATGATTAAAGAGGTTTTCTAGCACCATGTGAAATTAAAAAAAAAAAAAAAAGAAAAGAAAAAAAAGGAAAAAAAAAGAAAAGAAAAAAGAAAGAAAAAAGTTATCACTAAGGTTGGTAAACAAAATTCTCTGCACATCTAAANGCTGAGCCGGCCGGAGGAGGCTCCGCTCCCGCCCCGCTCCCCGCCCGCCCCGCGCTCTCCGCGGCCAACAGCGGCCCCCGGCGGCGCCTCGGGCCGGACCGGCGGGACCCCCGAAGGGGCTCCGGGCACACGGAGCCCGGCGCCTCCGGGACGGGCCGGGACGTCGCTTCCCTCAGCACCGGCCCCCTCCGAGATGCACCGGGGCAAAGCAGCTCCTCTCAGCTTTTGGAAGAAAAGCAATTTGTAAAGAAAAAAAATGTTAATAAAGGCAAGAAGCCGTAAAACTGAGGTAAGTAAATGTGTGAGTGCTTCTTCGCTGGGAGCAAGGGGAGAAAAGGAGTTAATTTTGTTGGCATGGATAATAACATCCCCGTAAGGCGTTAAGAACAGAATGAAAAAAAATCATCTGGAAGTAATCTAGCCCGTGGCAGGGTCTTCCTGAGGGTTTTTACCTGATCAGAACCTGGCAAACGTTGAACTCACACATTTAGGGAGCACTTCGATAAATGAAAGCACATCCCCACAGAAGGTGTCGCAGCCCTGCACTTCGAGTCGAGAAATGCCAGACTGACTTTTCCCCTCCTGGACTCCTTGTGCATAGGTGCCACGGTTGTCCTTCGTTATGCAATGACACATTGTTTTCCCCCGATGTCCCTTCATTCACCATGTAGGAAGAACATCGGTCACAGAGAGAAAAAAAAGTGGCCTTTTACTTTTTTTCCCCTTCTTTGGTTTTTTTCTATGCTGTATAGAAATCCATCAGCTATCTACTACATGTAAGTGAACTCCATTCTGCAAACAGGGCTCCTGATCTTCTCCTGCCTTTCTGTAGTGTTTACCATCCCTGCTTCCAATGGCTTTATAAATTTGAATTAATGTCATTCTCAGGAGGCCCATTAGCTGATAAGGTATTATTACTATTTTATAGGCAGGAAACTTAGTAGCTAAAATGTATGCTCTGAACTACTTCAGATGCCACTTTCTGGAGTGCTACATAGCACATATCCATCATGTAACTCCTGTTGATTTAAGTCACAAATACAAGACTTAAGCAATTCTGTGAATCAAACACCAAAGCCTCATGATAAGGCTTCCTTCCTCTATAGGAAGGAGCAAAGGAGTGGTGGTTTTGGGGACAATTTGGTGCATGTGCTCGTACCCAGTATCACCTAGGGGTCCTGGGGCAAAGGCAGGAGCTGTGAAGGTGGTGGCGAGGGGTTCTCAAATACTGTGTTATGAGGAGATTAATTTTTTCAGATGCTTCTATATCAGTGTGTGACATCTAGATAATGAGCAAGGGGAATTAGACATTCTCATTGATGAGCATGCATTTGATATAATTAGCATTACAAAAAACCCGGTGGGACGATTTGCATAATTTCAGTGTGCTTGAGTCCCCAGTTACAGCCTATTCAGAGGCGACAGGGAGGTTAAAAAAAAAAAAAAAAAAAAAAAAGGAAGAA